>JAQZBX010092981.1:0-12203 GCA_029593785.1 Cabassous unicinctus
GGAGCGCAGAAATCAATCCTCACATATATGGTCAACTGATTTTTCACAAGGAGGCAAAGACTATTCATTTGGGAAAGAAGACTATCAAATGGTGCTGGGAAAACTGGAGCACCATTTGCAAATAAAAAATGAGGACCCCTAGCTCACTCCATATGTAAAAACCAATGCAAAATGGATCAAAGACTTAAATATATGAACTAGAACTATCAAACTCCTAGAAGAAAAAGTAAGAAAGAATCTTCAGGACTTGCTTTAGGCAGTGATTTCTTAGACCTTATGCCCAAAGCACAAGCAACAAAATAACAAATGGATAATTAATACCTCATCAAAATAAAAATTAGAAAAAAAAACACTTTTGTTTCTAAATGGACTTAATCATGAAAGTAAAAATAATCTAAACAATGGAAGGAAATATTTGGAAACCACGTATCCAAAAGATTAATATCTGTCATATGTAAAGAAATCCTTCAACTTAACAAGACCAGCAACCCAGTTTAAAAAATGGGCAGAGCACTTAAACAGCCATCTTTCTAAAGAAGATATACAAATGGTCAGAAGCACATGAAAATGTATTTAATATCATTAGCTACCAGGAAAAAGCAAATCAAAACCACAATTTGACATCCATTAGAATGACTACTCTCAAAAAAAATGGAAAATAAGTTTTGGAGAGGATGTAGAGAAACAGGGAACATTCATTCATTGCTAGTGGCAATGTAAAATGGTGCAGTCACTGTGGAAAACAGTTTGGCAGTTCCTCAGAAAGCAAAGTATAGAACTACCATATGGCCCAGCAATCCTGCTACTATACATATACCCAAAAGAATTGAAAGCAGGTGCTTGAACAGATGTTTTCATACTGATTTTCCTAGTGGCATTATTCACAATTTCTAAGACATGGAATTAACCCAAATGTCCATCAACAGATACATGGATAAATAAATGTGGTATATGCATACAATGGAATATTATTCATCTGTACAATGGAATGAAGTTCTGATACATGTGACAACATGGAAGTACCTTGAAGACATCGTATTGAGTGAAAGAAGCCAGACACAAAAAAACAAATATTGTATGACCTCACTAATTTGAAACAATTAAAATAAGCAAACGCTCAGTGTCAGAATCTAGAATATAGGTTACCAGGGGACAGAGTAGGGACAGGGAATGGGAATTAAAGTCTTAAAATATACAGTGTTCTGATTTGGAATAATGGAAATGTTTTGGTAATGGATGGTTTTGATAGCAGCACAACATTATTGATGCAATTAACAGCACTGAAATATATATATATGAATATGATTTTTTTTAAAAAGAGTGAGGTATTACACCAAATTTAAGATATAGATGATAGTTAGTAGTAAGATTTTTATGATATTCTTTCATAATTTGTGTGGCAGTTTGAGAATATTTATGAATTTCAAACAGAGAGATAATGTTTGTAAACTGGTTTGTTCCTCTGGGCATTAAACCCTTTGATTGTATTAGATTCAGCTGAGATGCCTTTGATTAAATTATGCTAAGATTAGGGCTTTGATTTTACCATGTCATTAGGACATGCAGGGTTAAGTCCCCACCCCCTTGGGGGGCTAATAAAACAGACTCTTACACAGAGGTAGACACACAGAAAAAGACACAGCAGAAGAGAGAGCTTGGTTTTGACGCTGGAGCCCTGGAGAGAGAGGAACCATTTGCCTGATAGTGTACAGTTGACCTTGTGACGAGAACAGAGCAGCTAAGCTCTGTGCCAGGCTATAGCTGATATCGGAAGAAGCTGGACATGGAGCCTTAAGAGGGAAGAGGAAGAGTAAACCCTCACAGACATTGCCCACCGTCTTGCATCAACATGTGGCAACAGACTTTGAGTGAGAAAATACCTCTTATGGTACCTTGAGTTGGACTCTTTAGGGCCTTCTAACTGTAAGCTTTTATCCCAAATAAATACCCTTTATAAAAACCAACAGACTTCTGGTACCGTGCATCAGCACCCCTTTAGCTGACTAATATAATTTGCAATAAATTTCTCACAACAATGCAAGGTGTTGGTGATGGGTTGATGTACGGGATACCTGCATGATGTTATGCATGTTTGTTTTGTAAGTTCACAACTTTTGCTATATAATTATTGTTTACGTGTGTTCATTAATGAATGATATACTTGAATAAAATTTATAAAAAAAGAACAGGGGAAGATTTGGACAAGAAGCTAAGAACCTAGAGAACAGAGAGGTATCTTCACTTGAGAATAAGATATTCATATAAATTGCCATTTCAAAATTAGTAATAAATATAAGATAAACCCCTTTTATATGCCTCTTAATACTCTAAAGGCTATCCATGCACATTTTAGATTTCATTGACGTTCTGCTTTGCTTGGTTTAAAGGAATGACCTTCACAAAAAGAGACTTATGAAATGTTTTCCACTTTCCTTCATATTTACTCAGGTAAATGTGTTATTATCAACAGAATTGCCTAACATCAATCATCAGTAAATCTCTTATGTGTTTTGTTTTCTAAATAAATAAATAAATGTGCATTTGCAATTTGTTTATTTTACCTCATCGAATTTATTTTGTCCACTACAAAATTATTATGGCACCAATTTCAGGAGTAAACATAGGCCACACTGAACTATTGATTCTGACCAAATCTTCTCAGTGTTTACATTATTTTTTGGTCAGAAAATTCTAACCAACAAATAAGAAATGATATTACTTTGTAATAAATTCAGGCTATTTTTAAATAGCACACAGTATTCAGCTGCATTGTCCTTATTATGGGCAAGTGAATAATGAGAAAAACCTGAAAGAATGACACAAATGTCATACAGAAAATAAAGATGTCAACATTTGCATCTTTAGACGTAAATATTTGTCAACTGACTTGCTTAACAGGTAATAGCTGTAAGCCCTTAGGCAATATATTTCCTTTTTTAACCCTCAATTTCCTGATAAGTAAAACTGATATATTTATGCTTGTCTGTATTAACTAAAGATGACAAACAGGAATCTTTACTGTATTCCTGTGCAGTTTATGTGAATTTGGTCCATAAATGGGTGCTGGAAACCATTGCCCAAACCAACTATGTTACATCATATTACTTTTATATAAAGTATATCTATTGATTATCAAAAATAAAAGCTAAATAATGTTATTGAAAATAACTGCATGGAGGTAAAATCTAAATAAAAACAAATACCCAAGAAGAGTAATTATTTTAACCTGCTTTGGGGGCATGGCTTAACTATGAAAATTAATCTCCAGGGTTTCCTATGTTTTATCATCATACTTATATTTCCTTTCCCTTGTGATTTTTCATGCTGCCTACTTTTGTTTGAGGACTAATATTTAGTGCACAAAATAATATTTTATACTGTTTTTTCTCATATATCTTCTGACACGAAACTGCAGAATAAGGTTAGAGGAGTGTTTCAGATGAATTTTGCATCCATACATATCATATTATTGGCCAATATCTTCCATAATATTGAAAAGCAATATCTTATGCTTTTGTTTTCTGTAATACAGTAATGTAACAAACCTGACAAATCCTGAAAAACCTCCTAAATTAAATTAAAACACCTAAAATAAGCTGGAAAAAAGTATATATGAAAATAATTTTGTTTTAAATGATTGGTGAAAATGGCAAGACATTTAGAGAAATTCCTCAAATATGAGAGAGAGAGAAAGGAATATTAAAGTAAAGAGATGGTAAAATTTAGGAGAAGTTGTCAACCCAGCAATCCACATTATGGAGTTTCAGTTTTAGAAGAGATAGTAAAATTTAGGAGAAGTTGTCAACCCAGAAATCTACATTACGGAGTTTCAGTTTTAGAATTGATGTGGTAGGGAATTTTTTTTTAAGATCCCCACCCCCCACCCCTGATTTTTTAGCGCTTGCTGTCTGCCTTCTGTGTGTTCTTCTGTGTCTGCTTGTCTTCTCTTTAGGCAGCACTGGGAACCAATCCTGGGACCTTCTGGAGTGGGAGAGAGGCACTCAATCTCCTGCACCACCTCAGCTCCCTGGTCTGCTGTGTCTCTTATTGTCTCTATTGTCTTTCCTCTTTGTCTCTTTTTTTCCATCATCTTGCAAAGACAGCACTCTGCATGGGCCAGCTCTCCCCTCAGGCCAGCTCACCACTTGGGCCAGCTTGCCTTTCACCAGGAGGCCCCGGGAATCAGACCATTGACCTCCTATATGGTAAACAGGAGTCCAATCGTTTGAGCCACATCTGTTTCCTGTTGTAGGAAATTCATTCAGGTACTTGCTCACAAAGCTCTGACATCTGAGGGATAATCTGGATTGAAGGAGAAAATCAGGGGTAATTTCACTTTCACAGCATAACAACAAAGCGTTGGGAGTAATAATATATTTTTTTCACAAGAATGTCTGATATATAAAACTCACACCCTGAAGCTGCTCAGTTTCACAAGTTGACTGGAAATCTTTATTTTTTTATTTCAAAATTACTAAAATTGATACTCTGTACCCACCAAGAAACAACTCCTCCTTGCCTTGGTAACCTCTAATCTACTTCCTGTCTTTATGAATTTGTTATTTGTAGATTTTTCATGTAAATGTAATATATGTCCTTATGTACCTTGCTTATTTCACTCAGCATATTTTCAAGGTTCATCCATGTTTTAGCATGTATAATAACTTCAATCATTTTTACAGTTGAATAATATTCCATTAATTGTTCCACCTTTTGGATATTGTGAAAAATTCTTCTATGAACATTGGTACAGCAGTATCGGTATCCCTGTTTTCAGTTCCTTTGGGTATATATCCAGGAGTGGAATTGCCAGGTCATATGGTAATTCTATATTTAACTTTTTGAGGAATGGTCATACAGCTTTCTACAGTTGCTGCCCATTTTACATTCCCAACAGCAACACAGTAGAGTTCCAATTGCTTTGCATCCTCCCCAGTACTTTTTATTTCACATTTTTAAATCTTTAAGCCATCCTTATGGGTGTGAAATGGTTTCTCATTATGGTTTTGGTTTGCATTTTCTTAATGGCTAGTGATGAGCATCTTTTCATGTGTGTATTGGACATTTGTATATCTTCTTTGGAGACTTGTCTGTTCAACTCCATTGCCCATTAGTTAATTGGGTTGTTTGTCTTTTTGTGTTGATATAAGAGTTCTTTATATATTCTAGATATTAAGCCCTTATCAAATGAATGATTTGCAACCATGTGTCCCATTCTTTAGATTTCCTTTTGATCTCCTTCATAGTGCTCTTTGATGCACAAAAGTTTTTAATTTTGATAAGTTGAATTTATCTATTTTTTGTTGCTTTTTATATAAAATGACTGACAGCAACTGCAAACGACTGCAGTAACTTCTAACACTTTCATTAGCAATTCAATTCTGACTCTCTCTATTCAGAGTAGGCCAGAGTCCAGTCTACAAAATTCTTTACAAAATTGCCCTTCAGTCATGAGTTGCAAATTTGGGGACCCAGACCACCTTCATTTCTGAGCAACTTGCTAAAAATTTGGGGGTTCCCATCACCCTCTCTAGTTTGATAAATTGCTGGAATGACTCACAGAACTCACTGAAAGCACTGTAATTATGATTGTAGTTGTATTATAGCAGAAAGGATACAAATAACAAGAAATCAAAAGGAGAGATGTACATGGGGAAGTCTGGTTCTCAATACAAGCTTCCATGTCCTTTGGAGTTATAATGAATAACACCTGTGGCACTGTGAAGTGTCTTCTTGATCATGGAACTCATCCAGGCTTCAAGTCCTAAGTTTATATGGGGATTTATTATGCAAGCATGTTTTGTGGAATCAGTTGCCCACGTGACGGAACTCAATCTCAAGATCCCCACCCCTCCCAGAGGTAAGGGAGATTAGGCTGATAGAATGTAACTAAATTTACCAGTAAAGCCATCTTGTCTTTGATGTTTCTTTGCTGTGAGGCTTTTGATTACTGATTCAATCTCTTTGGTTTTTACAAGTTTATTGAGGTATTCTATTTCTCCTTGAGTCAGTTTAGATAAATTGTGTTTCTAAGAATTTGTCCATTTCATCTAGAATTCTCTTTTAGTCTCTTTTCTCTCATAAGATAGTAGTGATGTCTCCATTTTCATTTTGGATTTTAGTTATTTGCGTGTTTCCTCCTTTTTACTTTGTCAATCTAGCTAGTGGTTTGTTAATTTTATGGATCTTTTCAAAGAACCAACTTTTGGTTTCATTGATTCCATCAATTGTTTTTCTATTCTCTCATTCAATTTCACTCTAATCTTTATTATTTCCCTACTTAGGATTTCTTTGAGTTTACTTTGCTCTTCTTTTTCATTCTCCAAGATGTGAATTTAGGTTATTGATTTGAGATCTTTCTTTTTTTAAAAAAAAAAATACATGTTCATAGATATAAATTTTCCATTGAGCACTTCCATTATTGCATGCTATATGTTTAGGTATATTGTGTTTTTATTTTCATTCATCTCCAAGTACTTTCTAATTGCCATTGTAATCTCTTCTTTATCCCAATACTTGTTTAAGAGTGTGTTGTTTAATTTCCACATATATGCTAAAGTTTTCCTTATATTGTTGATTTCTAGCCTCATTCCATTGTGGCCACAGAAGATACTTTGTACGATTTCAATATTCTTAAATTTAATGAGGTTTGTTTTGTGACCTATTATTTTGGCTATTCTGGAGAATGATCCATGTGCACTTGAGAAGAATGTGTATTCTGCTGGTGTGGGGTGGTGTGTTCTATGTGTCTGCTGGACCTACTTGGTTTATAGAATTTCTCAAGTCCTATTTTTCTTTATTGATCTTCTGTCTAGATGTTCTATCTAATATTGAAAGTGGTGTTTTGAAATCTCCAAATTTTATTGTAGAAACTTCTCCCTTCAATCCTATCAATATTTGCTTCACATATTTTCAAGCACGGTTGTTAGATCATATATGTTTATAATTGTTATACATCCTTGATGAATTGATGCTTTTTTTCAGTAAGTAATGTCCTTCTTGCTTTCTTGTAAAAGTTTTTTACTAAAAGTCCATTGTGTCATATTTTAGTGTGGTCACTTCAGCTCTCTTTTGGTTACTGTTTGCTTGGAATATTTTTTCCATCCTTTTACCATCAAACTTTTTTGTATCTTTGTATCTAAGGAAAGTCTCTTTAAAGCAGTAAATATTGGATCAGACTTCTTTATCCATTCTCCGAATCTTCACCTTTTGATTGGTGTATTTAATCAGTTGCACAGATGAGGCAAGAAGTTTTGATTTATCACCAATTAAGTTTAAAATATTCCACAATTATTCTCCAAAATCCATCTATGTTCTTCCTGGAATAAGTAGACAAGATAAATGGGGCACCTACCATAGAGATCACCTCCTCTGACTCTTTCATATCTTTCATATGTTTGATGATAGCAGTAATTGTTATTATACCCCCAGGATCTTCCATTTGGCCCTATTCTTTATTTCACAAAGCATGAACCAATGTGATAATACTGCCAACACTAAGCATGTCTATTTCAATTAGACCTTCAAAAATTGGGAAGATAATCACTGGCTAGTTTCAGAGAACTAGTGAACTGCTGTGATATGGATTTGGACAAAAGCCCATTTATTTCATGATATAGAAGACTCCACTCTGACTGATAGACCACAATGGTATTTTGGATCTTCAGGAATTAGCATCAGGTCAAGGCTAGTAACTAATACCCAATGAATTTGGTATTTTCTATTTTCTACTGCACAGTTACTCTGGTAAATGACCACAAGTACCATTAATGAAAGTTAAGAATAATATTTATTGTACCATAGACATTATCACATGGTATGTCCTTAAGTGTACCAAGCCTCCCGTTCATTCAAAGGGGAACTGTTTCACATTGGGGAATTCAGTGAGGGATCATGATTTTCCATTGCGGTAACTTAAGTCAGGTATCTCACAGAGAGTAGTTTTATTTTTTCACATGTAAAATCAAGTAAGGTTTCAGTTCTTGGGACATCGTGATTAACTGGTCATGTTAAATTTCTCTGTGGGTCAAACCATTCTTATCATCTCTCTGTCTTTGATGTTCATTTTGGTAACAATGTCCATCATACCCCTGGCAGTTTAGTGTTGCTACTTGACTTCAGTTCCTCCAGATTCCAATTCAAAGCAAGGAGAAAAATTCAATTATGCCATTTCCCATTATTATCTTTAAATTATGAAGAAAACTTGTCACATGGTTTTTCAAGGATTCTTGGTGTATCTTATCTCAAGGTCTTAGAAAAGAAAGTGTCCTCTGGGGGGAATCTGTATTCTCGGGTGGATTAGAGGATCACATGTGATAAGTTCACTTCAACATTCCAATCTCCATAAACTTTTGGTTCCCTTCTTCTATAATATCTCATGGAAATTCTGGCATCTTGATTTCATTTAATGTAGGCCACTTTTTTTTAAATACAAGCTTTAGCCAACGAATAAACAATCTATTAGAACCATAGGATTCAACTCAAGTTAACACATTACATTTATGATCTCTGATAAGTGCCTACAACTTTATAGATTCGGTCTATTTCAATAATAGATCTCATGTCCCCTGGTCTTCTATGTTTAGAGTCCTTTCTATGCTTTTTAAACTAACTGTTCATATAAAGAGACAGGTTTTCAAATTTCTTTTCGTTTGGATTATACCTTCTCTCACGTCAAACTTTCCATGTTTCTCCCTTGGTCATCTAGGATTTCAACCTATTATTGGTCTGGAAGAAGCATCAAACAATTTTTATTTCAGCTTTATATATGAAACATATAGTGAAGGAAATAATAAAGATTTCCAATTGCTGTCATGTCTAGATTATCTATATATAATGATACATGGTAGGGTGTTCCAGAAAACAACTGGCATCCCTCTTCAAGGCAAGGAAGAATGGGTTGTGAAGATTATCATTATGCTCTATATCTTGACTGTTAAATATACAGTTTAAAAAAAAAGTATTCCATATACCTATAAATATTGTTATACATATTATTTGGGGTATATGAAATGTTTCATAATATAAAAAAGATACTTTGAGTGCCACAGAGTGGGTAGTAAATATTCGAGAGGCTGGCAGATTAAGAATGTCGACTCTGGAATCACACAACATCTATTCAAATTCTGTTACCTTGGGCAAATTCTATAATACTCTATGCCTTAGTCTCTCATCTATAAAATTAGTGGAATAAATGTATCCAGTAAGGTCATAAGGAGGATTAAATTGTTATTAAACCTAAAATAATAGTATAAGGCACATACAACAAGGTCAATAAATTATCCAACAACAATATTTCAGAAGTCATTTCTCTAAGACTCAGTGTCTGGGATGATCAATCCATATCTGAACATTAGTGATGACTGAATACAGTATTTCAGTAATTATATTCTCTAATAGCAAATAAAAATAACAGGGATTTCAGCAAGAGGTACAAATAAGCATCAATCTTTTCTCTTAAAAACTGTAAAACAAAACACAGGAAACCTACCAATAAGAATATTTAAGCATGAGGCCCAGGTCTTTATAAAAACAAAAATATTCTCGATGATATTGATAAAAGTTCCTTATTAAGAACCCCTGCAATAGGATTATTAAGCAAGTATTATAGCCAAAAGGAAAACTTCAAAGTCCCTCATCTTAGACAAAGATTTGAGCCTCAGTTTCTCTTCCATAAAATTAGGATAATGATCCCTTATGGGCAGGGTTGTTGTGACAATTAAGGAGATAATATATAAAGAATACCTACTTCATTGTTAGCAGTCAATGAATGATGGTTATTATCATTCTCTGTTCTTGTAAAAGGTTGAAAAAAATACATAAAAAGAGGAAATAGTACATTTATAGGGGATCATGGGTAATGTAATTTAATATCATATTTTAATGAGATCTCTAATTTTGGTAGAATTTTAAGCTCTACTTTTAAGACCATTAGACCAAATCCTCTAAAATACAAAAATACCTATTTTCACAAAGGTAATTGAAGGTCTCAGTATAATTTCAAATAATGGATTGATGCTGGTGACTTGCACACATAAATGAGTGCCCTTGTGAATTGAAAGATTTCAAGCATGTTTATGATAGTCAGAGCCTGCAACTGCATACTGATCAACAACCTTCACTCATTAACAGATACGACTCCTTGTGAGAGCTTCATTTGCATGCTCTTCTAAAAGCTTCTTTTTTTCCTCACTGTTCAAACAGCCAGTGACCTTTGTAATCAACAAGAAAATTGGAAGCAGGTGGAAACTTATTTTTAATGATGCTGAGACCAAATTGTTTAACTTAAATCTGAACTTTTTTCCTCCAGTCATTTTTAATGCCTGACAAATACTAATTATGTGACGTTAGATACAGACTCTGACTTTCTCGTTGCCTCTGATCAAGTTCAGTAACTAACCCTTTGCTTTTATATTTAATTAATATGATGAAAACACCTCTCCTCTATTACTCTTTTTCTTTTTGCTAGAGCCTCCAGCACAAACATGATATCTTTGGGAATTAGCTAATGTTCTGGCAACCTTTACAAATTTACCTAGATGATTATAAATGAAACTGATTGAGGACATTTCCTACAGGATTGTAATTATTTATTTTAATGAGTGCCTTTTTGTGAATCAGAAATAAAGTTACAACAGCAAAAATGGCAAGCATTGGCCCTGTTTTCTGTCTCTTTTGCTTTAGGATATTCTTAGTTATATTTACTTGAAATAACTCCTTTTCCCTAAGGTTTCTGGGAAGAAGCACCAAACAATTTTTCTTTCAGTTTTATATATGAAGCGTATAGTGAAGGCAATAATAAAGACTGCCAATTGCAGTCATGTCTAGATTATCTATAAACAAATTATGTGCTTAGTGAACCTACAGTAAATTTAATCTCTAGTTTTCCTGCACTGTTTAACATGGAACTACTGTGCCTTCTCCCAATACCCACAAAAAATATGATCAAGAAAACTAAAATCAACTTAAAATTCATCATCCAAGTTTCTTTAAATAAATAGAAACTGACTTTATAGTAGCCTAGAGTTTTGGATTGGCCACAACTCCCTCTCATTAATTTAGACAATTTAGGATTTATTATACATCATATTTCAACCTATTCAGTTAGCTCTCCATTATGATTACCATTTGAATGAAAACAATATTTTTATTATTATTCTGTAGCAAATAAAATATTAATTTTTCCAAAGGTGCAAAATAGTATAGATTTTTTAAACCATCCTATCATATATTTCACTTTTCATCACAATAACCTGTGATGATTTGCCTTTAATGGCTTGCCACTATTTTCCAAGACCATCTTGACTACTAATATTTTGTCAAAAGGACTGATTTTTTACAGATATCCACACATTTGAATACAAAAGTACTCAATGTTGTTTTAAATATTTATATATGCATTTATATTTACAACATATACCACAAAAGGTTTTTATTGGTTGTGATGTTTTGAAATCTTTTCATCAAGTAAAAAACTGCTAAACAATAAATCAGCTTTTAAAAACAAAAATGAAATCTACAAATCTTGTTTAATTTTCTATTTCATATTTTAATTTATACACATTTTGTCTCATTACCACAAAATTTGAAATAGCTTAAAATGAAATATATTTTTTAAAAATATGCTTTTTCATTGCAAAATCAAGACCAAAGGAGAAAGTTAATAAAAATCTGCTTACAATAAGGGTTAAACTACTTTTCACAAAGTTCCAAATATAGCTATGAGTCTCCTAAAAGGAATATAAGTATCATAACTCTCATATTGGAAAAAATTAAAAAAGAACAAACGAAAAACAAAAAACAAAACCAACAAAATATAACAAACAAACAACAAAAACCCCAGAAGTTAGTGTCTATATTTAAGATAGTGAATATCTAACCACTATTAACATTAAACTCATGATTCAGTTTAAGGTTGGAATGCATGTTTTGAGATCAAAGTCCTCTATGTCAGTAAAGCTTGTATAAATGTTATACACTGCTAATGACAAATAGTGTCATAAATGCTAGTTTGGAAAAGTCAAAGAACAGAAAATAAACAAAATAGTAATAAACCTATATAAAGTGGAAAAAAAGGCTTAACTACTGTTTCTCTCTGGCCTTTTCTCTAGTCTCAGGGATGCTTGAGGATTTGACATTAGATTAATTTCCCTGGCCATATTAACTCAAATAATTCATAAGTGGATACAATATCAAATCCAAGA
>JAQZBX010092982.1:0-12206 GCA_029593785.1 Cabassous unicinctus
GAGCTAAGGCCCCTCCCCGGGCCCTACTCAGTGGGGCAAGGAACAGGGACAGGCAGGTTCTTTGGATCTCTGGATCATTGCCAGGCCACATTTGTAGGTTAGAGAAAGGAAAGGAAAATGGCAACTATGGAAGTTAGGGCGGAAGAGAGACAGGTGCCTGTGTCCTGGGCACCGCAAGCCAGGGTGGGGGCAGCTGATGGTGGGAGGGGGCACATGAAGACAGCTTGGGCCAGTGCCTTGGCTGGCCCTTGGACTGCCCAGCTCACCACAGGAGATCCCTGAGGCTTCCCACCAGGAACAGGGCCCCCTGCCCCACCCCTGGGGGGGTGGGGGTGCGCAGGCCTGGAGCATTTGGGAAAGGTCCCCCAGTTGATTCTGATTCTCCCCTGGGGTCCTCCTTCCCCACTCACTGAGGTCTGCCCCTCCCCAGGCACTTCCTGGGCTATAGGTGACACACACTGCTGCCCCAGGGGAAGGCTAGCCTCCATGCCTCTCTGCTGTCATCTCGGGCCCTCACTTCCTAGAACTCTGCGCTATTCTGCTGCAGGAGGCTCTGGGCTGCAGCTCAGATGTGGCACCTCCAGAAGCCTCCCCTTCCCCCCAAGGCAGCTCTCAGCCCCCTCCTCTGCACCCACAGCCCCCCGCTAGAGTAGGGCTGATCCCACTGGGATGAGAAGCCTGATGCTCTCAGGGCAAGGAGCTAGGACAGGCTGACCGGTGTCTGTCCCCCTTGCAGGCAATGACTCAGGATGCAACCAGGGGCCACGACGTGCACGGAGGACCGCATCCAGCATGCCCTGGAGCGCTGCTTGCACGGGCTCAGCCTCAGCCGCAGCTCCACCACCTGGCCGGGTAAGTCCAAGGGAGCTGGGCAGGTGTTCTGAGGGCCCCCAGGAAGCCTCTGAGGCTGTGCTCAGCACGGGGCCAGGCAGGGAAGCCGGCAGATCCTGGTTCAAACTCTGGCTTCCCACTGTCTATGTGACATGGGCAAGCCCCAGAACTTCACCTGGGCAGGTGCCTGCACAGCACCTGATGCAGAGTGGGCCCTCAGGAGGTGGCAGTGTCTCCCTTCTCCCTTGATGTCATCCTTATCCTTCTCAGGGCTGTTTCTTGCTCCTTCAGCAGGTGCTGGAAGTATAGATAACTCCTTGGAGAAGGTATTGAACCTTCTTGGAAATGCTGCAACTGCTGATTTCCAAAAAAGCAGCTGGGAATTGACAGGCAGCTTTCTCTGGAATTCTCCTGTGTACTTGGTTTCTAGTTCTCTCCACAGCCTCAGGTTCTCCTCTCTGTAGAACACAGGAGAATCTAAGCAGAGGCCAGGGAGCAGGAGGCCTCCCTGTTCCCCAGAACTGCAAAACGGGGGTATCTGCAGGCTGGGGCGGTTGTATCTCTGAAGGCTGGTGCCTAGTTGGGATAATTCCTCATGCTTGTAAAGATGGTTCACATCCCAAATTTCTCACTTGCCTTCCTGACAACCCCCTGAGACAGGCAGGGTAGTCACCATTGACTTCCTGCTCTTGAACACATCTGGTTCCTTCCTACCTCAGGACCTTTGCACTTGCCATTTCCTCTGCCTAGAACTTTTCCCTCAGAACTGCACCTCGCCGGCTCCCTCTCATCCAGGTCTCAAATGTCACCTCCTCTGAGAGACTTTCCCAGGTCTTTGGAATCAGACAGATCCAGATGACAATGGCCTCTCACTGGCTGTACTTCCTTGTGCAAGTCACTTAAGCTCTCAGGAGCTCACTTGCCTCATCTGTAAAATGGGAATAACAGGAACCACCTTCCTGAAAGGGAGTGGGAGCCTCAACTGAGATAATGTATGCACAGCCCTAGCCCTACCCTGGTACATGGGGGATGATCCCTGACTGGTGGTTTCCTTCCTGCCTGCCTCCTACTCAGGTTTTGATAGGGCCTAAGCTTACAGAATTTGGGATGGGGATGGGGGCATCATTAAGTAAAGGAATACAAAGATACCTGATTTTTGCAAATTTCATGAACACCTATGACCACACAAACACACGGCTAAGGGCCTCCAGGACTTTAAGAGGGACCCATGCACATGATGGAGCCTGGGGCTTAAACTCTATGAAATTCAAGGTCAGTCCACTTTACCTCTACTGCTCTCACTTCCCGCCTCTTCCCCACTGACACACACGCAGTCCCCTATGATCACCCTTTTAATTTTTAGGGGTTTACCCTTGCTGACTGCAGGGAAACAGAGATTGGCAAAGTCAGAAAGCCTGGGGAAGTTCCAAAGCAACGAAGTGCTCATTGTAGCTTTTAAAATATGAATGAGTTTAGCTTCCCCTTCCTGGGCTCCATGGTCAGGCAGGTCTGGGAAGTCCCATTGCTGTCACAGACTTGGTCTTGCATCCTGGGGTGGAGCTAATCGTGCTTCCTCTCTTTATTTCTGCAGCACCTGTGGGTGCAAGCACCCACTGTGGGGAGGCTGGTGCTCTCCAGAGTCACAGGAAGCAGAATCAAGTCAGGTTCATTGGCTTCTAATGAGGATTCCAGCCCAAATCTTCAAACCCTGTGTCTTGAGCCTTCTATATATGCAGGAATAAAAATTTGTCATTATATCTTTTATATATATAGCAATATATGTATATATTATTATTAGAGAAGTTTACAGAACTATCATGCATAAAATACAGGATTCTCACATACCACCCTATTATTAACACCTTGCATTGGGTGTGTTACATTTATTACAGTCGATCAAAGCACATTTTTATCATTGTACTATTAACTGTAATCCATGGTTAAACTTAGGGTTCACTGTGTTGTGCAGTTTCATGGATTTTTTAAAAAATTTTTCTTCTTGTAAAATGTATACTACCTAAAATTTCCCCCTTTTAACCACATTCAAGTAAGTAATTCAATGCCATTAATTATGTTCACAATGTTGTGCCACCATTACCACTACCCATTGTTATGTCTTGATGGGACGCAGCAGGGTTGAATGTCAGTCTAGCATTTTCTCCAAGACTCTCTTGCTTTAGGAAAGAATGTTTCAGGGCGGCCCCAGGGATCCTCCCTTCTTCTCCAAGCCCTGGCTGAGGGTGGCAGAAGGCATCTGAACTGACCACTTGCCTGTTTCTCCTTTTCCAGCTGGGCTGTGTCTGAACTGCTGGAGCCTACAGGAGCTGGTCAGCAGGGATCCAGGCCACTTCCTCATCCTCCTTGAACAGATCCTGCAGAAAACCCGTGAGGTGAGGGCGGGTCAGGGACCAAAGGGCAAAGCTGGGGGCTGCCTCACAGAGTAGAGAAATAGGCTCGCCAAGGAATGACGGTCCTGGGGTGCCCAGTCCACTAGAGGTGCTTGGCAAAGGCGCTGGGAACCCATGAGTTTTGTTTCAGCAGTGCTTGCTGATAGAAGGTTTCTAGGAAGGGGTGTGCTCCTTTCAAGCAGATCAAGTAAACCACGAGCCAGGGTCTTGAGTTTAAGCTGCCTCCCTGGGTAGGCACTGCTTATAAATCACGATATTGATTAGAAAAAAGAGAGGAAGCTTTAAGGAATGCCTTTCCTCAGAAAGATCCATGAAAGCAAAGAAATGAAAGACTGATTGGGAAGGTTGGAAAGGTAAACTGAGGCCTCCTTTAACAACACTGTGACTGAGAAGAGAAGTGCATTTAATACTGACATGGGCTGGAGTTCCAGAAGAGTTGTGAATACCAAAAGAGAATTCCGGTTATTTATAAAGAATTATTTTGTAAGTGTTTTTTTTTTTTTTTTAATACTTGACAGATTGGGAAAGCATGTGACTTTGTCAGCTAGCCATCCCTATAAGAATAAGTCTTGGTTTATCAAGACACCCAAGGTGATCATTCTGGCATTATTCACAGCATTTACCTGGTGCTATTATACCCAGATCAACTATCATGTAGCCAGCGGGGAGGGTTTTGTAGAATGGACTGAGTAGCAGGTGTCAGGGACACATTTTCCAATGAGGGTAAAGAGAAGGAGACTTCTAAATTTGAGCCTGATGAGGTCACCAGGGACAGCAGAGATGGTGGGGTTTTCTCTGCATCTTCAACCCCCATAAACTGCAGAATGGGCTAGAACGCCTTTAGCATTTTGACCAAATAATTCTAAAACACGGGGACACGTGTGTATTGGTGTGGTGGGCTCTGTCTAAATGCCTTCCTGGTCAAGAGATGATTCACTAAGAATAAATGGAGGTTGTAAAGAAAGATGAAAAATATTTAGCCACGGTTATCATAAAATAAACGCAAATTAAAACCATAATGGGATAGCATTTGCCTAGCAAATTAACAAAAATTATAATCAACACAGGGACTGGTATAGTTAAACTGGTAGTTTCATCCCTTCACGATATTATAAATGACATGATGCTTTGGAAAGCAATTTGGCAATAAATTTCAAAGATCACAAATATGTTTATAATCTTGTATCCATTGATTCTACTTCTTGAACTCTATCCTAGATAAATAACCCAAATTATAGGAAAAAAGAATGTGTCCAAAGATGTTTACTGCAACAGTATATAAAATAGAAAATAATCTCAAATGCCTAAAATTAAACTAATAAATTGTGGATATCTTTCAGGAGTATTTTGCAGCTAATAAAAATGAAGGGTATTATCCAAGGGCATAGTCAAACTTAATACATAACAAAACCATATCAGTAAGATTTATTAAATGGTTTAGGGGAAATTAATGAAACATTTGAAATGCTACAGAGTGAGATTCCTCACTCACACCATAAGCCAGATGACATTGGAGATGGATTCAGATTTTTAATTTACAAAAATGAAGAGTCAAAGAAGAAAATATATATGAATATTTATTTGATCTTTGTATTCAAAGCATCCGAAACATATAAAAGCAAATTCCTTAGAGAAAAAAATTAACACTTGCAATTAATGCACATCAAAAAAATTCCATACATTTAAAAGACAAACAACAAACTGGAAAAAATATTTACAGGTAAATGTTTAACCAGGGGAAAAAAAAGATGGACTTAGAGACTATGCAGCAAAACAGAATACTATAAGTAAAAAACATCAAGCGTGAAAATACGCATACTATGATTATAATTTTGTGGAGGAAAATGGAGAGGGAAAGCATGGTGTAAGGAGAAGTGTAAGGAAACAGCTGTGGTTGAATTTGGGGTATTGTGAATGATTTTTTTTTAAACTTCTGTTTTCCAAAATTTTGTCTTGTCATTATATTTACTTTTCAATAGGAAAGAGAGAGTGAGAGTAGGAAGGAAAGAAGAAAAGGAGGAAGGGTGGGGAGGGGAGGAGAGGGGAAGAGGGAGGGAGAGAGGTAGGGGCAAAGGAAGACTAGGACACGAAAGCGCTGCTTTGTTCTGCTTCAGGGAGCCCTGCACCCTCTGAATGAGCCTCACCCCTCCTTGCCCGTCCTCTCCACAGGTCCAAGAGAAGGGCACCTACGACCTCCTCGCCCCCCTGGCTTTGCTCTTTTACTCCACCGTCCTCTGTGTAAGTTCCAGGGTGAGCCAGGTGGGTGGAGGTAAAGGAGGGGAGGGAGGAACTACCTCTCTGGAGGGCACAGCCCTCACACCTCTGGGGATAAACACAGAGAGAGAAACTGTCAAGCAATGAGACTTGAGACAATGTCTTCTCAGGGCAGCCATCTTGATAGGCCTCCATAACTCCATGCAGACGTCACTGTGCCTGGTATATCTGGGCTCCCATGTAGGAACTGCTATCATGAGAGATTATGTTGAGAGATTTTATAGTCTACCTCATTTTGTACCCCAATAGTCAAATTCCCTCAGCATGACCACAGCCTTTGTTCACCAGGTTGGTGGCTCCTAATGACTCCAAGTACATAGAGTCAGTCCACCCTCAAAGAATAAACAATGTCTCTAATGAGAATATTTGAGGTAATGTTTAGACATTGAGGCAATGGTTTAGACACTGAAGAATTCCCAAAACGAGTGGCAGCAATGGCACTATTTAGAATGATCTCCAAGATAACACCCTTGCAACGAGGCTTTCTCAAGTGTTGAATCAACTGTGGTATGTTTGGTAAAAATAAGGCTCTTCCAGTAGAGACACAGCTGGGCGCCATTTTACCCATCTGTAACTTTCTCTCTGTGTGTACCTTCTGGTTCTTCTTGACCTTGTCCTGGGGCAAACCTGTTACCAGGGAATGTGTGTCCTTGGTGGAACATTCCAGAAAGGAAGTAGGGTCTGCTCTGGAACATCAGTGAGCTTTCTCTCACCCAGACCTCTCTGCTTACTGCATCCCAGACACCACATTTCCCGCCAGACTCAGATCTCCTTCTAAAGGCAGCTAAAACCTACCACCGATTCCTGACCTGGCCTGTTCCTTACTGCAGCATCTGCCAGGAACTGCTCACCTTCATCGATGCTGAACTCAAGGCCCCAGGTAAGTTGAGGCAACTGGTACATGGGGCAGGGGTCACATGGTCAGGATGCTTCCAGCTCTCCTGAAACTGTCCTTTGGATATGTCCATCCTCACCGCATACCCTTCAGCTCATCTTTGCCCATGACCTGGTTCAAAAACCGTGGACTCTCCTCTTCATGGTGCATGTGGCCTCAGATGGCAGAGTATGCACAAGCTGAAAGCAGTAATCACCAGGGAAAATTCAAGGAGGGATTCTTAGAGGAAGCTGGAGCAGTGTTTTGGGGCAAAGAGACCCCACCACTTGGCTTCTGCCAAGGGATCTCTGAGGCTGCCCTGGTCAGACAGAGAAGTCCCCAGAATATTGACAAGAGGCTCTTGCTTGTTCTTTTTGCCCAGGAGCAAATAGGGAACTGCACATGTGGGTAGACTTAATTCTGCCCAGAGAAGGTGGCAAAAGCTAGGAATGGAAGGTTGATGGCTGCCATGACAAGCGTGGACCAGGTACTAAGTTTTCATAGGTGGGGTCTGAAAAGGGGCAGTTCTGGAGAAATTGGGGGTGCTATTATTCAGACATTTCTTATGAGATCTAAGAAAACCTCTATAGAGCCAGAGAAAACACAGTCAAGAATGAGTTACTGAGAGGTGGTCCAATATTAGATATTCTATTAGCGTACTTCATCACATCAGTAGCTCAAAGGAATAAAACCACATGGACATCTCCATAGATGCCACTGAGAGATTCGATACCATTCAACATCCATTCCTGATATTCAAAACTCCTCTAATATATGGAAACTATGAATATATAGAAATGTCCTTAATAGGATAACTGCCCAAGGTGAAATAACGAGGTCATTTCCATTGAAGCCAATAATCTTCCTCTTTTTGCTTATAGGTATTTTGCCTATGCAAAAAGACAAAAAGTAAAGAATATTTCCTCTTCTGGAGAAGACAAAATCTTAATCATTTAGAAATAAAACACTTGCTTATCTGTCAAGACCAAGAGAAATCACCTGAAGCACTCTCAGTACTAGTAAACAGGTAGCTAAGAGCTTTCCCATATACCAGTAAGAAAATATAATGAGAGAAAAAAACGAGTTTACAATAGCAACTAAAAATAGAAATGAAAGAAATGTGAATCACCTGCACTTCACTTTACTGAAGGATAAATAATTGATGACACCTCTTGCTGGATTGAAAGCCTCAATATTGTAATGACATCAGGTGTTATAAATAAATGCAATCACAATCAAAATAGACTATAATGAAAATAGAATATAATCAAAATATAATAAATGTAATCACAATCAAAATACCAACAAGATATTTTTTAATTTGACAAAATACAAACTAAGTAAAGCCCATTTGAAAGAATAAATGTCCTAAAATAGCATTTATTATTTATATTCATTTATTTATTAAAGAAAAATAAGAATAGGGTATTTCCTTTACTAGGTCTTTGAAGGTGCCACAAAGCTAAAATTGATATAAGAAGAGTACTCTAGTGGTATAAGAATAGATAGATTAATGGAACAAAATGTAATATCCAGAAACAGATTAATTAAATATGTAAAATTTTATCATATGACAAAGTGGCATTCTTTAGCAGTGATGAAAAATAATGGGTCATTTAATAAATGGCATCAGGATAATTAGCAGACCGTTAAAATTTTGAATTAGAGTTCTAGCTCAAACATAAAAATAACTTTCAGTTGAATTAAAGTTTAAGGTGTGGGAAACAAGGCCGTAAAAGTAATAGCAGAGAAATAGGTTAAATGAGCTTGGAATGGAAAAGAGTTGCCAAACATGGCCCCTATGGCAAAAAATTGTAAAGAAAAAGACCAACGGATTTGAGAGCATAAAATTTAAAGCTTTTATATGGCAGAACCCACTAGAGGTGAAAGTGAAAGGTAAATAATAAACTTTAAAAATATTTGCAGTGAAAATTCAGATATCAAACCCATGAAGAGTTCTTCGGAATCCATTTAAAAATAGGCAAACACACCAATATAAGTAAAAGGCGTGACCTAAGCACATCAAAAATGCACCATAACAGCTGAGCAACACCCCCTCACTAGTAATAAAGAAAATGCAAAACTAAACAATAGTGAGAATTTTTTTTTTTTTTTTTTTTTGCCTATCAAATTGGCATAGATAAAAAAGAATGAAAATACCAGGGTTGGTGGGGAAAGGGAGGGGTGCTGTGTCCTTTGCTGCTAACGGCAGTATAAATTGGTACAAACTTTTTGAAGAGCAGTTTGGAAGCATCAAAAAGGAACATATTCCTTCACCCAATAATTCCATTAGTATAAATTTATCCTAGTGAGAAATCATGGATGTGTGCAATGATTTAGCTCCCAGGGTATTCGTCAATGCATTCTTTCTGATAATCAACCAACTCCAGCAAACCTAAATATTAAACATGGTTGGATGAATTGTCATTTTGTGGAATGCCATTCCATCACTAAGCATGATATTGTAGAAATATAGTTAACTGAAATCAAATGAGGTTGAGTCACTCCTTGGGTCAAAAAAGCAGGTCCCAAAATACTATGTATGTGGTAATCCCAGTTTTGTTTTGTCTTTTAAATCTAAACAGGTCCTATTTAGTACTAAGAGCATTTAATTCTCATCACACACATTAAACACACACAGAATAGGAGTCCAAAGTCTACACCCCAACTACTCAGGGACCCTAGAAAGCCCAGGATATGAAGCACTGTGTATAAACTCTTTTAAGGGATCAGTGGCTTCCTTCCCCAACCAATCGGCTGATCTGTCTGCCCCAACCAAACAGCTGATCTGTCTTCCCGCCAACCAACCCGCTGTCTGTTGTAGCAGAGCACGCACAGGCTGCGACTGGCTAAGCCAAAAGCCTGCCTATCACGTGGTCATGGTAGAGGCTTGGATAGGAGAGTTAAGAAAGCAAGCCCTTAGTTCTGAGAAGTTGTTGGACCTGGAAAGGTTCTTGGGCACGTTATGAATAGACAGTCTACCAACCTCAGGTTCCAAGGCCCCCTCAATTGAGCAAACCATTTTAAGAACAATCTCTTTCATTCCCTGCCTCCCCACAGCCCCTCAAAACAAACGAGCAAATAGATCTAGGTCTATTCTGGGCTCTTGCTGGTGAGTGGAATTCCTTTGAGAGGCAAAGCTTTCCTTCCTTTCCAGAATTTAGAGAGAAAGGATTTCAAACACAACTAACTGCCTTGGCAGGGCCTTCCATTTGTACCAAAAGTCTGTTTCTCTTTTATAAAATGGATAAGGGAGATCTTAGTGGGGGATGTGGTGTCCCCTGTGGGCAGACAGCTTCCTAGTTTCAAGTAGAACCACCTGGCTCTCCTCAACCGCATGCACGCTATGCCTTGAGTTATTTTTGTGGGGGGCAGCCCAGGAAGCCTCAGGGTTGAATACTTGCATTTGCAGATCTGGAGCAGAGGGGCAGGCTGTGGTGAGGCCCAGATACTGGGACCATGAGACTCTAAGCTCGGGAGACAAGAGCCAGGCAGAGCAGCCTCCAGAAACGGAAAGGGGATGGGGGTCCTTTGGCCTCAGAGCAGAGAGGGCCCTTTGGACTCTTGTTCCTTATAGCCAAGGCCCTTCTCCTCAACATTACTCCTGGGACTGTGCATTGGGGTCTCCTGTGAGGCTGAGACATCCTGGTGACCAAGGGGAGGCGAATGGCAGGAGAGGGACGCTCAGGCCATGTGGTCCATGCTGGGGGAATCTCCCCCGAGAGGGAAAGCAGAACCCCAAGAGGAAACCATTAACTCCCCCTCTTGTCATAGAATCATTTTCAAACAGTTAAAAACCAACCACTCACACAAATAGAGAGCGAGCCCGTGTCAAAGACCAATTCACCTCCTTAAGGAGGGAACCAGCAGGATGGCAGAGTTGGTTTAAAGGAGGGTAGGTACACGAAACGGATACCATCCGTGCGGGAAGAATACTGCAAAGTGAGATACAAAATTAGTTAATAGCATGTAGGGGAATGAAACCCTAACCTTCGGCATTAGCTTTTCTACCAGCCAAAAAAAAAAATCACTTGCAACTTAATCACACAAGTTGAGCCCTAACTTTATAGCGTATGAACCTAATAAATAGGAAAAAGAAAGTCAAGCAGAGTTATCTTCTCCTCCATGATCTTTGAGTGGACTTGTTAGAATATGCTTAAGTGTAATTTTGAAAAGGCATGCGGTCAGCTTTTTGCCTTATTTTTTAGTTTCCTCCCTCCCCCTGGTAATTGTTCTTAACTCCACGCAGCTGAGGTTGGCAATGTGGGGTGAGGGCTGGGGTGGAAACCAGGGGACTTGATTCCTCAGAGGAGAGGCTGAATAACTTAGTGGTTGCATACCATCCTGGTTTCAAATCCTAGCTGTGCTCCTCACTGGCTGTGGGGCCACAGGGAAGACACTTTACTCCTATGAGACTCGGCTCCATCTGCAAAATGAGATTGATAATGCTTCCCTCTCAGTGCCGTTGGGAGGATTAATGCTAGACGACGTCGATTTCACACTCTATTAGTGAGTTTGGTGGGCAAACAGCAATCTGGATGACCTGTAACATTTTCCCCAGGCCTGGAATTCTGGGATACTCGATGCTGGAACCTCCAGCGATGGGAATGCATGGGGATGAGTGAGAAAGAGGGCTGGTGCCCGCAGAGATGTGATGGGATGAGGCAAGCCATCCACTTTGTTTCTGCAAGGGGTGCTTGGAAGAGGCAGATTGGGCTGGTTTCTAGGTGATAACTGGCTCCTATGCCATCGCTGGGGACAGTGGGGGTGGCGCTAGCTCAAGATACTGGTCCTGGCAAGCTCATAGGGAGAAGATGACTGGCAGCCTTTGGGAGCCAGTTGCCTTGGAGATGAGTGAAACAGTTTAGCCTGCTTTGATGTGGCTGGGTGGCAGAGGAAACGGGCCAGGTTATCAAACTTGTGGGCCTCCCAGATCTTCCTGACTCCACCCCTCTGGGGGTGGCAGGAAACATCTTAGGTTGAGCCCAAATGTTTACTGAATATTTATTTACTTCATGCCCCCTGGGCTACGCAGATCACAATACTTGCCCGCAAGGTATGTATTTGTAATCCTGAGGGGCGACAGGGGGCGTCTTATGTGCGTGAGTTGCTCTGTAATTTCCAAAGCACACAAGCCTCAATGATGCGTCCCACCCAGACCACACCCCTGCGGGGTGGAGGGACAAGTTTCATGCATGAGAAAACCAAGGTGCAGAGAAGTTCAGTGTTACTTGCCCAAGCCATAAAGTGAAGTGTGAGCACAGAAGCATGGGCTTTGACTTATCAGAGACCTCTGGTTTGTCCCTTATTAGCTGACCTTGAACAAGTTACTGAAGCCCTCTGAGCCTCCCTGCAAAAACGAGGACTGTGCTTGTTCAGGAGGATGGTGAGGGCGATGGTTGCCTTACTGCGTGCTTACAGTGTGTTAAGCACTGCTGAGTGCTGGTCTCAGCTAAACCCTGGGTAGTTAATGCCATGCATGAAGGAAAGACCCTGGATGTCCCCTGGGGCAATTTCTCCTGCTCCTTTCCCTTTCAGATGCTTAGTGCCTTCCTGCCTTTTGACCTCCAGTCACAAAAGAACAAACCTGGGTTTGGTCAATTTTGCCTATTAATTGGTGGCAGGTTAATTCTGACTACTCATCAGTGGCAATGAGTTTCCCACGGGACATTACTGATCATAGCAGTTTGCATCTTATACTCTGTCTTGTGTTGCGAAATGAAAGGTTTAGGCCCTTTAAAGAACTGTCAGACATCATTGACTAGCAGATGGGGGAGATTTAGGGAAAGGAGTGGGAAGGGAGCTGTTCCAGAAGTCAC
>JAQZBX010092983.1:0-12206 GCA_029593785.1 Cabassous unicinctus
GAGAAAGCCGGCAGCGCCCACCACCCATCCAGCCGGCGGACGGAGCGACCGCGGCGGCAAGGCGGCTGGGGACGGACGCTCCAGTGTGTAGCCGCGTCTCCCGGGCAACCGACCGGAACCGGAACGCGGCCGCCATCTCGCGGCAACGGCCGCCGGCGTGACGTCAGGGCGCGGGGTCCACGGCGCCGGCGCGCAGGGACAACCCCCTCCCCTCTCGCACGGGCCGGGCGGGGGCGGGCGCGCGGCGGGGTCGGCCGAGGCCGCGGGGGAGGGGGCGTGGCGTGGGGGGGCGGGGGCGTGGGGCGGGTCCCCACGCGCGGAGGGCTGTATGGGCGTGCGCACGACGAGGCGGCGGCCCGGGCCGACTCTGCCTCGACGGCGCCGGAAACCGCGCACGTGCCGTGGCGTCCCGGGCCGAGTGCGTTATTGTCCACGCGACCCTGCAGCCGAGGGTTTCCCTTGCGGCAGCTTTTATATACCTGGGGTTTCTGGTTTCAAGGTTCCTGGAGGGGCAGGACAACCATGTCCGTGCCCTTAATTATCCTGTATCGAGAGCATTCGAGAAGCGCTCCTGGAGAGCCCAGGAGAAAAGCAGACAGGAAACAATAGGGCGCGTGCCCAGCGCTCCGTGACTGTCTCCTGGTGACGACTAACCTGGCTGTTGATGTGATTCCTAAACTTTTTGCCTTCATCTCTTTAATTTAGGTTTCATTTTACTTGCTGGCATTTCCAAAAGAAAAGGAGAGTCAAGTTGTTTTTGCCAGACTTCCCTAGCTTATATAACTTTACTCAGTTTCTTTTAACAAACTTAGCTACTTAGTCTATCACTGCTTTCTATATACCAAATGTTTATAGATAGTTTATAGAACTATATACCAAATGTTTCAATGACAGGTGTCAATTTGAAATGTTTTCCCATTAGAAACTACAATTTCATCAGGTGTCAAGTGGATAGGTAGCCACATCTGCTGCTGAGTAGCGCCAAGACTGGGAACCTCTTGGCGTGTCTATAGAGGAGACATTCAAACTTAGCTGATACTCCTATTTGGAGTGAGTCCTCTAAAACAGTCTTGGAGCCCTTTCCCTGGCCTGAGCTCTCTGATGAAGTCCTGACATTTTGTGGAGCTCCCAAAGAATTGGGGAATGGACCAACAATCAGAAGAAGGAGTAACTGTGCAGTCGGGTCCCTGTCACCCCCAGAGCAGGTGTGCCTTTTGCTTCCGCAGTTCAGAAGCCAGTGATACCCACAATTCCTGTACTTAACTCCAAGGCATAATAAGCTTTACAGTGGTCTCTCCATTTCTCTAAAGGAACAAGTCCTTTAAAATTAGAGTTGTTGTGTGTTCCCATTTAGAGATGTAAGGGGAAACTGTTTGGGTAAATAATTAAGATTACAAAGAAACCTTCATTGTAATTTTATTTTCAGTTCCCTGTTGCATTATGAAAAAAAGTCCCCTTAGAACCAAAAGGTTCCTTATTTGGTTTCAGTCCTTAAACAAACAACTCAAACTCCTAAGCTACTACAACTGCCATTTTTAGTAATTGCTTTACTATGTAGTTTCTACTTTTAAAGTGCTGAAATAAGAGCTCAATAGTGGGGGTGGGGGGAAAGGGTCCCAACCTTAAAGCATAACACAGAACACCATCTCCTTATGTTATGCTACAAAATTGGAAAACTTAAATTCAGATGATATGTAAATTATTTTTAAGTATAGAGTCTGAATATCTGGAATAGCAGATGTCTATGGATTAAATTGTGTTCTTGATAAAACACAAATATAGGATGCCTACTTCATATCTGAAATTTGGACATATTAAAGAAGTTAGATCTTTGCTTTTTTAAGTTTTTTAATTTAAATGGAAAGATGTAACATAGAATGACCATATTATACATATAAATAAAATTGTTAGTAATTCAAATATAAAATATGGCAAACAAATCGCTTTTACTAAAAGAAAGCCAATCTATATGTTCTGACCCACTTTTCAATTTTCTAACTTGAAAATACAATGCCGTTCTGTTTTACAAAGCTAAATGGATGCCTCTTGATCACATACCTCCAAACTAACAGTTAAGCAATTAGAAAGAAACTTACTCAAATTGTTACTTCAGTTAAAAAAAAAAAGTGTAATTAAACTAAGATTGCAGTTCTTAAAGTACCAGCTGACTTTAAATACCTATATACAGGGAACTTGACACATTAAATGATACATTTGATTGAGAATGAAACAATGACATATTCTCTGAACAACTTGGAAAAGTGTTTCCATGAGAGATTTGTTTGGGAGCTTTTGGCTCCTTTTGTAAAAAGCTAATCATAGTATTTTACTTCAAAAACATTTTTACATTTAATGCCTTCTTTATTTATAAAAAGACTGCAGAAGACACCATTATAAAACCAGTTTTAAAATCTTGTTCTGTTTCTCTTTAAAAATCTGCTTTGGGAATACAGAGTACTTTATTATGAAGGGAATATAATCTGCACATACCTAAATGAAGCTTTACTAAATATTGCCATACAGGTATATTTTTTCTTCAGTTGAATTTTTAAAGTTAGGCATGATATATGCTAATTAGATACTAACATCCACATTATAAAAACTGCAGCTGAAGTGAAGCAAGTGTGTAGGTACTCCTCCATCACGTCAAACATGGATTTAATATCAATGTGTGCCAGACACTTTGCTGGTAACAGAATGTGCCTGTTTTCCAAGACATAAAGTCCAGTGGGAGGTAGACATATAAACAAATTGTTAATTAATTCAACAAGCATTTATAGAATGCCTGCCAGTGTGTTAAGGGCTGTAATTGCTCTACCCTGTGAGTGCTTTGGGGGCAAAGGCTCAGGTAACCTGGGGGGAAAGGTGAGAATATCCGAAGCATCACTTAACTCATAAAAGGCTTCTATTTAAAAAAAAAGAAAAAGAAAAAGAAAGAAAATTTGGTTTTATCTAGATATTGAAATCTTCCCTCCAAAAAGAATTAAAATGTCATGTATTTTAAAAAGTCATTCAATTTGCTATTGCATGTAATTTTTCAGATTGTGAGAATACAGTAATCGCTTTGCCAACACCAAGTCTAAAGTTATTGAAATAATTCAGTATCAACATACTTGAATTAAAAACAAAGGCATTGCATATCCACAACCAAGTTTGTGGACCCAAAATATCTATGGTGATGAAAGCAAATGCATGACTATCTTAAATATTGCATTGCCCTTTGGGGAAATAATGTCAGGATATTGCATTTAGGTGGAAGTATTCCGTCCAGTTGTCCATCAAGTTGTGCCAGCAGAGCAGGAGAGGCTGGGACACTTCCATGAAGAAGGGAAAAATTAACGCCCTACGCATGCACTGTGTTTAGGTCTTTATTTCCTATTCTTTTTTAGCGTTAAGGCCAATAGAAAGTTAAGATGCCCGAGAAGTGATTTAGTGGGTCCCAAAGTTCTAAAGATATACCCGTACAAGTTTTTCCCTTTCCAGCAATTCAGGAGATGCGGGGATTGATCTCTTCTCCACCCCAAAAGCAAGCGTGATTAGGTTGATACTACATACGAGTAGTTTTGCCTTCTAAAGGCACGATATAGCACAAAGTGAGTGACACTAAACATTGATGTGCTTGCTGTAGAAATCTGAAATATTTCTGAAATACAGCATAATATTTTCTAAGGCGATGACATACATAAAATCCAAATTATTGCAGCTTGGTGTGTGTGTGTGTGTGTTATGTGACTCTCTTTTTAAAGACTTAAGTGATTTTCTTACTAAGCAATTAAAGATTGTACCGAAACCTGCATCACTAGATAGAAAACCCGAAGAGCCCAGCACCAGAGGTCGGCCAAGCCTGAGCGCACGGCCTGAGGAAGGGATGCTGCCTTGGCAGTTTGGCTTTACACTCCTGGCGTTGGGAGCTCGTCTCGGAGAAGCTCTACTCCTCTCCCACCCCGCGACCCAAGAGCCAAAGATGCAAAGTGCCGGGTTCAAAACGAGCCCCAGGGCCCGCCGAGTCTGCGGCGCACGCGGCCCACCTTCCCCCAGATGCGGGTTCTGCAAAAGCTGCGCGGGCCCCTTCGCGGGGTGGGCTTGGGGTCCGGCTGGCCGGCGCCGGCGGCACCGGGTTCAGGGGCGAGGGGTTGGCAGCCCGAGGGGAGGGGGACAGTGGGCATGCCCGCGAGGTCGCCCCCGGCTGCGGCGGGCAGCTTCGCGCTCACGCCGCCGAGTTTCTGTCCCCGAGCGGCGCCGGGAGCCGTTCGGGCTGAGACACCCGCGAGGCTCGGCAGGAGGCGAGGGCCGGGCCTCGGCCGCCCTGGGCTCGCCCGGGCGCCGGCGTGGCGGGGGCGCGGGGCGCGGGGCGCGGCGGAGCAGGCCTCTCTCCGTCCTTTCGCTTTGGCGCCGGCGCAGGCCTCCAGCCCCCGGCCGCCCGCCGGCAGGATCTCGGGGAGGGGTCCCGGCCGGGCCCCCGGCGGCGCTGACCCGGGTCCCTGGAGGGTGCGGCCGACTCGGGCCGAGCCCGCGGCGGGCGGAGACCCGCGGACCCCGCGGACCCCGGGAGCCGAGGCCCGCCGCGCGGCAGCCGAGAGAGCTGGCGGGACGCGCTGCGGGGCCTTGAACGAGCGCGCCGGGATGGGGGTCCGGGGGAGGGCTCCGGTCTCCCCGCGCGGCTCTGGGTGCCCCGCACCGGCTCACGTCCCGCGCCCCGGGGCCCGGAGGCACAGGCCGGGTGCGGGAGCTGGTGGGAAAGCAGCTGCGCCTCATTGCGCATGTGCGAGCCTCGGTTTGGTGTGTGTGTGTGTTTTGTTTTTTTTAATTTTTTTAAAATTTTTGACATCATTTCGCTACATCAAGCCCCAAGCCAAAACGTCTTCTGCACTGGTTCCTCTGAAGAATAATTGACCGTATCCTCCAGCTCCTGGGCAATGTGGGAAAGCACAGGGAGAAGGTTTTCAAGGTGCCCGCGTTCACAAAGCGAGCGCAGCCTGTTGGTGCACTTGGCATGCGCGTCCCCCACGGAAATGAACCGAGAGTGCGCTCCGCTCAAAGGAGACCTGGGACAGGACTCCGTGACTCGACCCCTCACTTTTCAGAGGAGGTGCCTGCATTACGGTTTGCACCCTCGTTAGCCCGAGTCAGGGCCAAAACACAACTCCAGTCGTCTTATTTTTGATATTTCAGAGGATACATCTGAATACCACTAAATTGGATTACTTTAATTCACTCATCTACTTCAACGCCACCACACATTCATTTTTTAAGTGAAATAGAAAGGTTCTCATACGGACGACTTAAAAGATTAATACCTGCCTATGTGAAAAAAAGATTAATGTATTTTCCAATAAATTAGCCGTTAGTAAACAGATTTAGTCTAAGGAAGGAAATGAATCTATAAAGAAATGCTTTTTATTCTAGGAGTTCTTTCTTCCCCCTCATGAAATAATACAATTGCCTATCATTTAAATTATCAGTCAAGGATAAAGAATTTGGAAGTTTACAGATAAACTTGCAAGTATACAAATAAATTCACCCTGTTTATGGTCAAATCCAAAAAAGGAAACAAACTTCCCAATAAACTCCTGGCTTAAGGAGTGCTGTATGATGCTAAGGACACATAAAGGGATAGTGAAAATAGAGACTCCTTGTAGCCCAATTGGATGAAAAAAGAGTGGTTAAAAACAAACCAAAACATGATGCTTATGCATTATAATTTAAATGTGTGGCAAAAATTTAAGAGTGATACCAGGCAACTGGAACTAAGTGCAACTATGTTTCTGGGAACGACCGCTCCCCAAACCCTTTACAGACCGTGGTTCAGACTTGCCGTGCACCGGAGTCTCCCTTCTAAGTTTAGAGAAGTTACATGAATAATATATCACAGAGTTCGTGAAAATGCATTTTCTTCAATCTAGTTTAAAAGTTGCTCGCTTCATTCCATTGTAAGCTTACTTTATTGTAAAGTATTTCCCCAAGAAGTGTTCTCCAAAGTGGTGAGCATTTTAATAGGTAATTGAGCAGAATGATCATTTGGTGAAAGTGGGTGCATACCATTGATTCTGGTAACCTCTTACCTCTTTCTCCTTAGAAAATGATGGGACAATTTGAAGAGAACCCTAAGAGAAAATATTTTTAGAAAATTGTCACGAGGCATATTTAGAAAGAAACAGCTGGTAAACACATTTCCCAAGCTTACCCTGAGTTCTTCAGTTCCACTAGAAAAGAAACTGTAATGAATCATGTTCAAAGCAAACACACTCTCCTGAGCTAATTACTGATAACGCTAATTTGTCTGATTTGTGAATAGCTAGATGCTTTCTAAACATCACTGCATCTTCCCAGTACAATTATTCATAAGTATTTTGGAAGTGTGTTTGCTGAACTTAGAAGTTTAGGTGAGAAGGCTGGAAAAGAGTCAAAAATTGTGTGGTAAGAATCTATAGAAATGTAACCGATTCCAATAAAAAGTCCTCTGTATGGAAGTACATTATGGAAATGACGTGGTCATCAGACCTAGTTGCTTGGCTTTTGAGTCCTCCTAGAAGAAATTCTACAGCCTTAGGGGTGTAGACTCAAAAGCAGGGGTTCCTGGTTTTAGGTGAAATAAGACAATGAAATCCGTCATTATTCAGGTCAATAGCGATAATTCACATGAATATGAATGCACTTTGATCTTATCCTTCAATTCACTGAAAGACACAGTGGTAATGAAAAAGGGAGATAATCTCTTTAACTCGGTCCAAAGCAAGTTGTTGGAGCTTTCCTTTCTGGAAAGACCTTAGAAAGGAACTGTTCACTAGAGCCTTGCTTTCCTATTTTTAAGATGGTGGTGGGGGTGGTGGGCAAGCTACAGATTGTTATGTTGCCTCTGAGAACCAAGTAGTGCTAACTTTCCTCTTTGAAGTAAACTTATTTAATGAACTTGACATTTTGTGAAACTCAAAGAGGAACACCTTGTAGGACATCAAACCTAAGAGTATGCTTGACGTGAGTTTACAGCCATATATGATTAAGACACATCGACTACTTTCAGTATATTTGAAAGCTTGTAATTAAATCAAACAGGACATTTCAAGGTTCACTGCCTTAGTAGTCTTGTGATATCCCATACTCGCCCCTTAAGCATTCCTGTTGAAATGTTAGACAATTAATGTCATGTCTGTTCTGTCTGAAAGAATGAAAGTCACTTCAAAACCTCACCTTACTTACGGCTCTTTCACCAAATTTTCAGACACTTTGGTGGAAAAGAGCAAAATTTTGAGTTCTTATTTATCTTTCTCCTTAGAATTCTGGAAATATCTGCCAGATATTTTCGAATTATCATTTATCACATTTGAAATTTAATTAGGTAAAAATATTCATGAATAAGGCTATCTGATGAATGCTACAAGTTTAGCTAATGTTTAGCTTTTCATTAGATTTATTAATGATATCCAAGCTTTATACTAGTTATTAGTAAGTTTTTATTTCTAATAAAGGTTGTTGAGACTCTGGATTCCTCCGGAAATTCGACCAATATTTGTTGAGTTTTGTTAAAAGGTCTCCGGATGACACAAAGAGAAGATGGGTGCTTGTCCTAAAGAAACTTTAAACTTGGAAATTTCAGCACATTTGTGATTTACATGAAACTTCCATCCATGGAGAACAGTTAGCTAACTTAATAACCATTTAAAGTACAATTATTAAGAGCAAGGAAATTTGACAATGCACACATTTCCCGAGTAATGTTACTAGCAAAATCAGCATCCTAGAACCACAGATGTGAGAGTAGGCAGAAAGATTCCCAAGGGTTAATGTCGGTTTTTTTCTTTATGCATCAGACCACTCAGTCCACACACCCAACGGCTGACGGTAGTTCATCAAATGAATTGGGGCGGGGGGAGTGATGTTCCGTCCAGTTATTCATAACAAGTTCAAGTATCTGGATGTACTGTTTGAGCCAACGCAAGTGGCTCCATTCTGGATTTCATGGCAGACAAAGCAGAGGAAAGGTGGCGGGAGCGTGTGCGTGTGGCTCCATTCCAGAGAGCAGCCCTCACCAAGCGCCGGCACAACCCCAAGCTCCTCTTCATGTCGGGGTCGCCGGGAATGGAGTGGGAATCTTGACTTCAAGTCTCTGCCACAACCCTTATTTCCGATGCCAAGAAGAGCTAACCGACCAGCGGTTGGAAAAGAACGCCGGGTCGGGTCAGAGAAGAGGGCACCGGGCGCTCAGGTGCGGCTCGGCGCCGCGGGCTCCTGTGGCCTGCGGGCGGCCACCGCGAGGTCCCCTCGCCCGACCCCGAGGGGCGCCTGGCTGCAGCGGCCGGGGCTGCAAATCGCCGGCGCGTGGTTGCTACCGGCAACCGAGCCTCCGCCGCGCAGAGCCCGCAGCCCCGCGTAGAGGAGGCGCAGGAGGCGGCCGCCCGCCCGCAGCTCTCGCTCCGCCGCCCCGGGGCGCCTCGGGCGTGAGTGGCGGCCGCGGGGCGCCCAGGGCCAGGGGCGCTGGGGTTGATCGCTGCGCCCTGCGCGCGGCAACATGGCAGCCTCGGCTCGAAGCCAGGGCCCTGTGTTCTCCGCTCGGTGTCCCTCGAGCCGCGGGGTCTTATTGGGAACCCTCGGGAGCGCGGCGACCTCGTGGCCTCCACGGAAAGGGACCCAGAGGCAGAAGCCCGAGAGGGCCGCGGGGCCCACCGCGCCGGGGCAGAGGGGCCAGTGCCCCCGAGGAGGCGCCTGCAGGGAACCTGCGTCTTCCCCGGCCGCGGGGAAAAGACGATCGCGCCACGTAGACGAGCCGGTGGTGACGCTCGGCACGACGCGTCGCTGCAAGACCGAAATCCGCCCCCAGAGGCGGCTCCGCGGCCCGCCGGCCGCCAGGCCCTGCCCGCGATCCCCGCCCCGCCGGCCCTCCCCTCGGGGTCTCCTCGCCCCTCGACTCTCGGCGGCGCCCTCGGGCGCTTTTAAAGTTTGCGGATAATTTAGTTCCAGGGCTGCCCTCCCCACGCCCGAGCGCCGCGGACGCTGGCCCTGGAGGCGGCGGAGGGCTGCGGGGCCCGCCTGGCCGTCGAGGGGGGCGGGCGCACGCGCAACGGCCTCCCCAGGGCCGCGACGCGCGGGGCTGCCGGCCGCAAAGGACATCCTTCCTTTTGGGGGGCCCTGGCCCCTCCGCCCCGGCACCCTCCCTGCCAGCGCGCCCCTGCAGCCCCCCTTCGTCCCGCGCCGCGGTTCCTCCCGCCAACGGCACCGCCCCCCCACCCCCGGGTCCTCTCTGTCGGCTTAAGCCCTGGCTGGTCCGGGAGGCCGGGGCCGGGGCGCCCCGTGAAGAGCGCGTAGCAGGCGAAACCCGAAGTGACCTTCCCAGAGAAGCCTCGGGGCGCGATGACCCACGGAGAGAGGGGGATGCCAGGCTCCACGAAGTGGAGGCGAGTCTCAGGAAACGCCGGCCGTGTTTGGGAATTAAGGCGTCAGAAGAATGGGAGTAGCTCCATTCATTCACTGGACGCTTTTCCTGAGTGCTCGCTAGTTACTTGGCAGGGAATGAGACTCCAGGGTGAGGTTTCCAAATGCACCTGAACTTCTTCCCAAAACTCGGAAGGGTCCCAGAGGAGACTTCCAGTAGCAAATGCCGTTTGCTGTCGTCGACTCGATGAGGCCAGAAGTTCCCAGTGCAGCTCTTCATGTGAGACCTCTAGAAACTGCACACTAAGAAAAAGAAACTGGTGCAAATAAAGGAAATCCGTTTCAAGAGCCAAAAGAAGAAAAAAACGTTTAAAAAAAATCTGCGGAAACAGGAAACACTCGACTGCGTAAACATTTTCGGAGACTTTCATAATCAAGATTGGGCGGTCTTGAAATCTGTCAGGAGACCACCAGGCTGCAGATCTTCCGCGGGGTGTTCCCAAGTTTCATTCACCGCGAGGCTGGTAAAGAACCCGTCCCTTAATTCTGTGGTCCCACTTCAGTTCAAGATTTTATTTTGGAGGAGTCATCAATTTTTTCGAGCGACCGTATAAATAATGACCCGTTGCAGAGTACTTTTTATACTTGAAGAAACATCCTCAAGTGAAATAAGGTACCTGACCTGAGAGCCTTATGCTGGAACCGGGTGGGCCCCGGTCTCTTTGCACACTAGGTATCTTAAAGGCATGTGCAGTTTTTGAAAAGGACTTAATTCGTATACTGTTAGATGTACAGACCTAAAATGATAAAAATCCAGTCATTTTTACTGTGATTTGCTCAAGACCTTTTTGTTTGGGAAAAATGCAAGGAAGACTGTATGGGGAAAACAACCATAGTGTTTGAAAATACCATGGTGCTTCCATTTCATAGGAATTCTAAACTAAATCAGAATTTCTGACTGTCAATCCAGATTGAGTGGAAAGAAAAAGATATAGACAGTTATCAAACCTAGAAAATCTCCACTCCACTCCAAGATTCTGAGACACTTGGTTCCATGAGCAGATTGTTTTCAAAATTAAAGTCCCATCTTCAGAAAAGATTACCATAAGCCATTTTTAAAAAGTGCAAACGTCTTCATTTTTATTGGTTAGTGAAAATGGTATTTCCCCATGAGCATCTAAGTTCCTATGAAAGTTTCATAACAAAACTTTATTCCCATAGGCCTGTACAATGATTGCACTGAAAGGCTTGACAGATGAGCTGCAACTCAAAATACTGGGTAAAGAATAAGAGGGAAGGATGAAGAAAAGTTCCTTCAAGCTTCTGCCGAGCTTACGCTGCCTGCTGCATTTTGCCTCCAGAGCTCCTAATGTTTTCATGTATGGATATGGGACCTAAGCAATATGGTTAGCAGGTTAAGTCAACAGAAAGGCACCTTTTTTTTTTCAAACTCAGTGCAATTAACGGCCGGCCGGCAATTTTAAAAGCAAAAAGTACTTGTAAAGTGGTATGCATGTAAAAAGCAAGACAGATCACTATTTACACAGCAACCAGCTCCATTTCTTTTTTGCGTTTAAATTAAAAGCTGTGAAATCAATTGAGTTTTCTGTGGAATATTTTGTTAGAACTAACTTTGTAGTGTAGAATCATAGAGAATTTCCAGGAGTAAAAGTCAAACTTAATGCTGGCTTCTCACCTACCCGGCTCTGGCTGCCGAGTGCAAAGTTAGCAGCTCTGATAGCTTTCCTAAGATTGAAATTTTTAAGGAGTTTAGCAAAAGTTTTAAAATCTTAATCTTCCCAGTTTTATTAAGGCATGGGAAGGGGGAAATTTTAGCTGAAATAGCCTTTTAAAAAAGCTTAAGCAACTTTCAAAATGGGTAGGAAAAAATCATCTTTCAAAGAAAACAGGAATGTTTTCAAGAATGGTGAATTAGTGTTAAGCCATGAATGAAACTTTTTTTTTTTACATTTTACTTTTAATAATTTCAAAAATGAGTCCATCGTCAAGAGGTTGAGATGTAAATAAAGGCCTTAATTCAGTGTTGAACTCATATAACTTGATTATGTGTATTTCAAATGCCAGTCCACTAGCATTTGAAGTTTTTCTAGCCTTTGAAAAATATTTTTTCATCCTTTATATACACAATCATCCAAAGTAAAAATATCACTTGGAACTTCCATTAACTAGCTTTGCCTTGGAGAACATCATGAAAAACTGTAGAAGCCTAGAAAAATGAGTAAAATTCACCAAAAGTGGCAAACATGGGTAACTTTTACTTCAAAGACTGTAGAATAAACAAACAAACATCTTTGGGTTGGGCTTTCAAGCATATACAAAAAAGCAGACTTCTTAGCAACATCACTCTTGAAGACAGCAATGTCTTTTTCTCTAGCAGTTACCTGCTGTAATCTACTTAGGGTTTCCAAAACTTCTGCACATTGTGCTTTTCATGTCACATTTTTATTAAAAGATCTTAGCTATTTTCTAAATGAATATCTTTTTATTGGATTTTTTCCAATTACAAATGAAATTTAATTTTACATCTATAATTAGAAACAACACCGACAGTAAGACTGTACAAATTTAGGTCAAAATAAAAATATATGTATTTTGTGACTTCATAAAACTTCATTTACTGTATCTTTAAAGAAAACAGAAATAACAGCAATATATGCAAAAGTAATGATTTAATGACTATAAGCAAGACAAAGCAATAGAATTGTGCTTCTTTTGCAGACTGGGGACAATGAAATGTTTAGCTACAATTTTTCCCATACAAACATGAAACAATATTCATATAGAAGAAACACCCTTACAAATAACTGATGGGTGATGAA
>JAQZBX010092984.1:0-12208 GCA_029593785.1 Cabassous unicinctus
TCCTGGAGATTTAACCTGGGACCTCATATATGTGCAGCAGGTGATTAACAACTGATCTACACCCACTCTACCCATAAGCTTTTATTTGTAGCATTTTTGTTGACATTCAATTCAATGCATTTGAAAGTTCATACATTATTTCTTATTGGTCCATGGGTTACTTAAAAGTATGGTTCTTAATTTCTCTACTTCTGGAGTTTTTCTAGTTATTTTGCTATTGATTCCTAGCTTGATTGCATTGTGGTTGAGAATATGATCTGTGTAATGTTATTCCACTGAAGTGTGCTGATTCTTGCTTTTTGCAGACCATCTTGTAGTTTTCGCCAGCCTTGCTGTTGAATGCCTTAAACATGGCCATCACGGTGGTTTGTTGAGTTGTTCACACCTATGGCTTGACTGATTTCTTTGGTCATTCACTGAAAGAAGTGTTAAAATGTAACTGTGGATTTGTCTACTTTGTAGTTCTGCCATTCTCTGCTTTACGTCATTTACAGTCCTCCTAATAAGTGAGTCTACCTGTATCTTTCTGGTGACTTGAACCTTTTGTTTATTATGAAACGAACTTCGTTACCACGGTCATGTCTATTTGCCCGAAGGCTATGTAGTCTCATATTTATATCCTTTAATTGTCTCCTTATCTGTAGCTTGATGCCGTCGCTGGTCTTGTAACAATGTAGAGCACGGGCTGTTAAAATCCAGCCTGGCATCTTCGCCCTTTAAGGAGCATTGAGTATTTCTCTGTAATTACTGCAGTGCCGTGTCCGCGCATTCATTCTGTGTGGTCGCTTTTCCTCTCCTTTCATGCCTTCTTTTGGACTGATGACTTTTTTTTTTTCATTCCATTTTTTCTACTATTGTATGTTTTGATTCCTTTTTATAGTTATCTTAGGGATTGTGTTCTGCTGACTTGTTAAAATTAGCCAGGTTCTCAACAGTTAGTCAGTTCAACTAAACGAAGCCAGTGTCCGGGTGGCCTGGAGGTCTCGCCGGAGCCACAGGGCGCCGGCCGGCCCCCCGTCAGCGCAGCCCCTGTCCTTGCAGTGGGGTGGGGGCAGGCCTGGGCCGTTTTCCCAGCAGCAGGGGCTCGGGTGGGCGCCGGCCTTCGAGCTCGCAGCGCCCTCGCAGTGGGCACAGGCTCCTCCCACTCCATTTCTGTTTCCGCACAGCGAGTCTCCCAGCTGGAGCAGCTCAACACAGCGCCCATCTGTCACCCTGTTTTCTGCGGGTCAGGAATCGGGCACAGCTTAGCTAGGCGCTCTGCTCCGGGCCTCCCAGGGCAGAGCTCAGGGTGAGGCCGGCTGCCTTCTTACCTGGAGGCCTGTGGGGAAGGGTCTGCTCCCGAGCCCCCTGGCTGTGGCACAGTTCCTGGCCTTGTGGCCGTAGGCTTCCAAGGCAGCAGTCTCTGCTGCTTCAAAGCTCTGGCTCCGAAAACGCCTGGACCCTCCTGCAGCGGGTTCCCCTGATCAGGTCAGGCCCGCCCAGGGTACCCTGTCCTGCAGTTATCTCACGCCAGCGGTTTCAAGCCTTCCTTATACCTACGGCATTTCGTTCCCTTTGCCTGTAATGTGATATAACCGTGGCAGTGACACCTGCCACCTCTGAGTTGTGGTTGAAGCAGGCCCCAGGTTCTGCCTGTGCCCAAGCAGAGGGGGCCACACAGGGTGGGACTCACTGGGTCACTTCAGGGCCTGTCTGCTGCAGAGCCCAGAGAATTTCAGCCCCTCTCCCCTCTCCCCTCCTCTCCTACTCTGACAAACTCCGGGGCTCTGTCCTCACTGCTGACCCTGCCCTGGAGTAGCCACACCCCTGGACTGCCCCTGTCTTCTCCCTTGGCTTCCCATCTTCTCCCTGGACCCCCTCCCCTCTGTCCTTTGCCTGGGCCCCCTCCCCCCATTCCTCTCCCTGGGCCCCTCTCCTCAGTCCTCAGCCTTTGTCCACACAGCTTGGACCCGAGGCCGTCCAGCCTGGTCTTTCTCCTGCCTGCCCTCCAGCTGGGGGCCTCGCCAGGTGCCCTCACCCCGTCCTGTCCCCAAGCAGCCTCTGACCCTTAGTGTGCATGTGTGTGTGAGTGTGTGCATGCATGAGCTGATGGTGTGTGTACGAGCTGGGTGAGTGTGCAAGGGTGTGAATTATGTGTGAATGTGAGCGTGCGTGAATGCCTCTGTGCACAAGACCCCCACGATGAAGTGGGTTCCACACAGAGCAGAGTGACTCACCCTCAGGGTCTCCCTTTCTGCTCCCTCCCAGAGGCTGCACCTGTCTTGATGCCCACCTGCATACCTGCACACCTGCCCACCTGTGTATGTGCCCACTTGCCCACCTGCTCACCACACCTGCCCACCTGCATACCTGCCCACCTGCCCACCAGTGTCTGTGCCCTTTTAAATGCTTCTGGGTGTTTTTCTCTCAGCAGGATGTGACTCTTTCCACCAGGTGCACACAGTCTATCTCATTAAACTTTGAAAACTTTTATAGAGAAATAACTGGCGTACTTTTCAATTACTTAAAATATTTCTTATAATTTTAGGAAAAAAAGATTTTTTCCATCTATGGGCACTACCCAGTGATCCGGGCCACTCTGCGAAGGAAGGGCTGGGTGGAAAAGAAATTCCACTTCTTGCCCAAGGTCATTCCAGAGGCTGAAGAGGGAAGCGAAGGCGTGACAGGTAGAGTATTTAAGCCTTTGTCAGGGGAGCGGGTGTAGCTCCGTGGCTGAGCGCCTGCTCCACACGTACGAGGTCCTGGCTTCAATCCACAATACCTCCTAAAAAAAAGATAAGACCTTTGTTTTTCGTGTAAGGTGTTTGTGCATTTCTGCCGCAAAGACAAAGAAGGAAGTTGATAACTGTCCTGTCTGTGCTACATTCTGTCTTGGGCCTGATGAAAGAAAGCCTTTCCCTATCGTTTAGGACCTCACAGCTTTATTGAGCGATTCCTGGTGGGCTGACGTTACGTCAAGCTTCCATTCACGTAGGGGTCTCACAAAGCGGAGAGCAGAGCTCCCCTGGCGGGGAGGGCGTGCTTGTCCATTCTGAAAACTCTCTCTACTGGAACAAAGCTAGTTTTTTCTCCAGGTGCTGCTTATCGGCAACCCTGTAGGTATGTCCCGTTGTCCCAGAAAACCCTGCAGGTCGGTGTCTGTCCTCTGGAAAAGGCTTCATGGAAAGGGGTCTCCTCTGGGCAGCGCCCATACAGGCAGCCATTCTAGTTTCCTTAATGGGCCTCTCCCCGCCGTGTTAGGGGTCTCTCCAACTGCACATCTGAGTCACCCCACTGCCCACGCCGGAGCTCAGCGCTGCCCTCGGCCCTCTCGCAGCCCTGGCACCGCTCGCCTCTGTGTCCACATGGCCCGTGTCTGGCCAGTTCCTGCCCTCCTGCGGCAGCCCAGGCCCTCCCACTCCCTCCTGTGGCCCCAGCTACCCCCACAGCCCCTTGTCCTGCCCCCCAACCCTCATCCTGGCCTCGGCCCCCAGCTCGGCACAGGCAGCATTTGTGTCCTCTTGGCTCTTGAGGGGCACTCAGGATCGAGGGCCATCCACTGTCACTCCCCTCGGCCACCCCTTCCCCGTGGTCCACTCCTGGGCCCCCCCACCACGCTCACACCCTCTGGACTGTCCCCAGCAGAGCTCATCTCACCGCCCCGCCCCCGCAGGACGCCCAGACCCCCAGGCGGGAGGGGCCTGCTTCAGGTCCCGGCCCTGCGGGGCTCATGGTGCAGGGCGGGCAGTGGGCACTCGCCAGATGGATAACTGGGGGTGCCCCCACCGCCCGCCTGGCCGAGCCTGACCCAGGTGTGGCTTCGGGCCCTGACGGCAGCCTGGCCTGGCGGGTGGGGCTGCTTGGGGATGGGTTCTCCGGGGGCGCCCACAGCTGCTGTTGCCGGGAGCTGGGGCTTGGCGCTGCTGGCAGTGACGGCCTCCCCCTGTTCTGCCTGCAGACAACACCTGCACCGAACTCAAAGAAAACCAGGACGTGGCTTTTGAGAAGGCGGACGACATCCACGAGGTGATGGTAGGCTGGCCAGCGAGCGGCGTCTCAGGGCCTGTGTGCGACCTCCGCCGTGCCGGTTCCCCACCCTCACCATCTCCTTTGAGGCCTGCGCGAGGGTCGTGGGCAGGGGGCTCAGGGCTGAGTGGGCAGGGCCCCGCTCGCCAGCCCACTGTGCGTCTGGGGGCCTCGGGCAGGGGGCAGGTCGCACCAAGTCCCGAGGCTGCACCCCCCCCCAGGGCGCTGGGCAGGGCCTGTAACAGCGGGGCTGGGGGGCAGCAGGCGAGGGGCTTTGGTCCAGGCCCGGGGGCCGCGCCCTCCTGGGGAGGTGGTGCCAGGCTGGCAAGTCGCAGAGTGCTGCGCATGTGATCCTAGGGCCCTGTGGGGAAAGGGAGCACGGCCTGGGAGGGGCTTTCACTCTGGGGAAGGGGGTGGGGTGCCCCTCGCTCCCGCTGGCAGCTCCCTGGGCGGGGGCGGGGCTGCTGCTGGGTGAGGCGGGCCCTTCCGGGGCCTTCCATGGTCTCAGTGGAGCGGGCTCGGGGCCGGCTGAGTGCACCCATGCCTGGGGCTGCTCTGGGCCTTCGCTCCCAGACAGCAATGGCCCATGGTCGCCCGCAAAGGGCAGGGCGCGCGGGAGGGAGCTGGGTGGCCCGTCGGAACAGCTCCCACGGCCAGCGCAGCCGACTTCGAGCCGCAGGAGCATTCGTGCTGGGGGAAGCCAGGGACAAGGCGCCAGCGCGTCAGTTCAGCTTTGTAACTGCAAGAAACGAAATGCATAAAGGGCTGGGTGAGAAGAAACCAAACTCGTCACTTGAGGTGATTTGATTATGCAGGTAGAAAACGCAAAAGAGCCTGCCGATGAGTCATTAGAATTAATAAGACGTCATTAGAATTAATAAGGTTGTTGGGGACAGAGTCTATTGCTTCTATATCTGCCGCCAAAAAGCAGTGGAAAAATCTTAAAGGGTACAATTTACAGTGGCATAAGAAATGTATGTTCTTTGGAATAAACCTAACAAAAGGAATGCAAGGCTGTGAGGGAAATGAACAGAACACTTACGATGAAGCTCTTTCAAGGTCTGATAGCTGCAGCTCAGGAACCACGTGCGTTGATCAGAACACCTGCCGCCTCCACAGGTGGCCTGGGCCACAGTCTCACCTGGCTCATGCGTGTGTCCGTGTGTGTCTTTAACCCTGCGGACGTGGAAAGGGCCAAGGACAGCCCCGGCGCCCTTGAAGACGTTCAAGGTGGGAGACTTCGCCCGGAAGGGACGAGGACCCTCTGGGAGGCTGCAGTAACTGCGAGTGTCCTGCAGCCACATGGCAGCCCCTGGAGCAAAACCGGCGGAGCCCCGCTCTTGCAGAGCCGCATGGTGACCAGGTGCGGGTCAGCGGGGAGAAGCGGGCTTCTCGGTGGAGGTGCCGGAAGGCGGGTGAAGACATGGCTCGACCTTAGCCCGAGCCCGAAAGGCAGAACCGTGAACCGTTAGAAGATGAATTTGGATCAGTTTATGGCTCGGGGGAGGGGAGGGAAGAAATTTAAAACAAGGCAAAAAGTGCTCATCATGAAGGAAAGTGTGGACTCACTTGAGTACGTTAAAAACAAAAGGATAAGCCACAGGACGGGAGAGAGACATCTGTGATACGTATCGTTTAAAAGACCTAATATCAAGAATATGTGAAGACCTCATAAATCAGTCACAAAAAGACAAACATAAAAATGTGTAAATGGCTTGAAAAGGCACCTCACAAATGGCCAATGGGCACTTTTTCAAGTTTGCAAGTTAATTCCATTCCATGACGCAGGACACGTGTTGCTCAGGGCGCGTCCGTGTGGGGAATCGTGGGAGGAGCGCGTGGAACGCAGGCAGGGGCCGCTGGCGGGCGGCGGGCGTGGCTGTGACCTGCCAGCCCTCCACCTGGGCGCGGGCGGCTGCTGTGCTATTCGTCTATTCTGCTGTACATCCCATGCAGCGCATTACATGCTTTGAAAAGGAGACTGCTGGGCTTGACAGTGACCACCAGAGCTAGACAGGGAAAGGACCCTCGAGCCACCAGGGCCAGCTGTCCAGTGAGCCCCAGTACATGGGAGCTTAAGAAAGGGACGGTGTCGGGCAGGTATCTGCACACCGACGTTCAGTGCAGCCTGTTCACAAGAGCCGCAAAGCAGAAGCAGCCCAAGTGTCCGTGAACCGATGGGTGGGTAAGAAATCGCATACACGTAGAAAGGAGTGCAGCCATAAACCTGCGGCCGCGTGGACGCAGCGTGTGCACCGGGTTGAGTGACATCAGCTGGACACGGCGCATTTGTGTTGTATGGACAAGGGTTGCGTGGCCTCACTGATGTGCAGTACTTAGAATAAGCAAATTTCAACGAGACAGAAGGCAGCCTGCAGACTGGCGGGGCGGGCCCGGGGGCTGGGCCGCTGGTGCGGCGCGGCTGCGGGCTCTGTTTGGGGGAATGGGAGGGCTTGGGCCGCGCTGGTGCTGCTGGCAGCACATTGTGAGCGTGGCGAAGACCAAACGAATTGTACACCTGAGACCAGATAAAAGGGGACGTAACACGCTGCACGCAGGGTACCAGGGTCTAAGAGAAGACGTGCTGTGGCTGCTGGGGCCCCAGCTCCCTCCCTGGCCTCTGGGCGGCGGGGCCTGCGCTGACCGCTGGGAAGCTGCCCGCGCCGGCCTGCACCACCCCGCCTCAGGCCCCGGCAGCGTGGCGGGCAGCACCGCGCTGTCCCTGCGCTGTCCCTGCGCCACTGGGCTTGTCCGCAGCCCTCCCCTTGGTCAGCCTTGTCTCGGGCCTGGGCTTCCTGTCCCTACACGTCTTGTGTGTTTCGATTCTGCCCTAACTCGGGCCGTTGCTTGTAAACACGCAGCCTCACTGAGGGCAGCCCAGGGGCGCAGGCGGTAGCTCCTTCATCTGACAGGCCTCGGTTTCCCCGGCGGGTAGGCGGTTGGAGAAGCCCGGTCTCCTGGGGCTTAGGGCCGTGGCATATGCGGGGGTGTCTTCCCTGCGGACGGGGCAGACGGTGCACCCTCGGGCCACGAAGCCTGGTGGAGGTGCCCCCGTCAGGGCAGCTCCAGCCCCCACTGCCCCCCGCTGCCCAGCGCCCGCTTCCCGAGAGCCTGAACCCCGGAGCCACGCTCGCTCTGCCCAGCTCCACGTAGGCCCCAGGGGGTCAGCAGGGCCCTCGACCAAGACAGAGGTCCCCACAGAGGGGCCCTCACGCCGCGCGGCGTTTAGGGTCCATTTCCACACTCTTCCTTGCGCCCCAACCCACCTGAGGATACAACCCTGCGCGTAGGATATTGATGATGGTGGTGGGGTTTTGGTGTTTGTTTGTTTTTTTGCCAGTCTAGGTTGGTGAAAAATGAAATGCCTTACTTCCTCTGGACGATTAAAAGGGACGTGGTCGATTATCACAGCTTGAGCTGTGAGCAGATGCTGAACCACTACGGGAAGACGGCGTCCTTCACCACCAAGGTGAGTGACAGCCGCAGACCCGCCGGGGAGCGTGGGGTCCGGCCCTGGCCGCCTCCGTGGAAGGCACTGCTGCCCTCCAAGTCCCGGGGCCCCGTGAGGACGGGGCTTTCCAGCTGGGGCGGGAAGCGGGGGACGTTGGGGTCCAGCAGCCTCTGACATGCGCCGCCAAGACGCTTCCCAGCCACTGCCGGCTGCTGCGGCCCCCACCCCATTTTGAATCTGTGGCTCCCTGGTCCGCCTGCCCAGTGCTGCCCTGCGCTGCGTCCAGGGGCGTGCTGGTGGACAGCTACCCACCGGCTCTCCGAGGACGAGGCTGTCAGCGTGTGTGGAGTCCTGGGACTGACGTGGCGCTCGGAGCCCGCGCTCGGCGGCCCTGTCCATGCGGCGCCTCGTGGGTGTGTGCTCTGGTTCCCTAGGCGGACCCACGCCGGGCCGAGCCCCATTGCCTAGCCCGCCTATTCCTCAGTTTCCCCTTCTTTGAAAGGGGAAGGCAGCAGTCGTGCCCAGAGGTCGCCAGGCAGGGTCTACCTCAGACCGAGTGGGGGCTGTTGTCAGCCGTTTCATTAACTCCAGGACTCTGCTCTGCAGGGACCTGGGGCCCAGACGTGCCCTCCTGGGTGGCTGGTCCCTCTGGCCTGGCCCTGCTCCCTCCAGGCTCGGCTGCCACGCCACCTGCCCCTCCTCCTACGTCCCCAGCTGGGTCAGTGGCACTCGGGGCCATCCTTGGCCCCTCCCCTCCCCCAGTTACAGCCTTCTCCATCCAAGGACAGCGGGTCCTGTCGGCTGCACCCCAGCCCTGGGGGGCTCAGCCCCTGTCCCCTCCACGGTCCAGATGACCAGGTGGCCTCCAGTCTTGCCCCCTGTGGCCAGAAGGGCCTCGCCACTGGCTCTGCACCCCTAGACCCTCCATCTGCATTGTCAGCCTCCCCCAAGGTCACCAAGCTACCCACCCCTCTCATCCCCCAGACCCACGCACGACATGTGTACTAAGGCTGGGGCTTCAGTTCCCCACCAGCTCTGTGTGCCGTGTGGCCCACATGGGCTGTGGGTGCATTCCGTGGCCTATGGACATGCAAGAAGTGCCACGTCAAAGCTGTCCTGGGGCTTGTGGTTGGGCAGAAAGAGGGTGGGTGGCAGGTGTGGTGCTGGGCCTGATGCTGCTGCCTTTGCCGTGGGACCTAGGGGTCACTTCAGCTCCCGGTGCCTCCTGTAGGGTAGAGGGGTCAGGGGCAGGTAGGATTTTTTTTTTTTTTTGAGGTACTGGGAGCTGGGGCTTAAACCCCAGACCTTGTGTGTGGGAAGCTGGTGCTCAACCACTGAGCCACATCAGCTTCCCTGAGTTGTTTTTTTTGTGTTTTTTCTGAGGCATGGGAAACTGAATCCGGGACCTCCCATGTGGGAGGCAGGCGCTCAACCACTTGAGCCACATCTGCCTGCCCAAGTTAGGTTTTATCAAATGCTTTTCTGCATTTTTTGCAGTGATCTTATTTCACCTTTAACTTTTCAACAAGGTGAACTACAGTAACCGATTCATCTAATGTTAAACTTACCTTGCCTTCCTGGTAGAATTCCAGGTTATCGTGACATGTACTACTTTTAGAAGTTGTTGGATGTGGCTTGCTAATATTTTGTCTAGAATGTCGTCAAGCATGTTGAGGAGAGAAATTGGCTGTTGTCTTTCCTTCTTCGTGTTGTCTCTGGTCTGGGAGTCGGTTACACTGGGAATGTTTCCTTTTTTGTTTCCTGGAAGAGATTGAATGAGACTCTTTCCTTGAATGTTTGTTAGAATTCACCTGTAAAACCTCCTGGACCTGGAGTGTGCTCAGGAGAAGATCTTAAATTATGGATCCAACTTCTTAAACGGTTATAAAAGATTTTGGGTTTTCTATTTCATTTTGACTCAGTTTGGCAGGTGATAACTTTCTAGGAATTAATCCGTCTTGCCTTTCTAAAACCTGCTGGCCTCAAGTTGTTCACGGGCTTCTTAAATTTTTAATATTTACATCGTATAATTTTTAGGCCCCTGAGCCTCTACACTTTTCCCCTTCCCGGGGACCCTCCTGATCTCAGCTCAGCCATACCTGCCTCGGGGAGCCCTTCCCAGCTGCCCCTTGATTGGTTTTCTCGTTCAGGGCTTTCAGGGCACCCTGCCTGGGGTGGGGGCTGCAGGAGCACAGAGCACCCTCCTGCCTCCGAGCCGTGGCAGACGCCGTCTCTCCCAGACGCCTCCCTGTGGTCGCGTCCCTTTCTCTTCACGGGAGTCACCCCGCCACTCAGCCTTACCCCAGTGCCCGCCCTGGGGCCACAGAAGGGAGGGCCTGGCCGTTTGGTCCTGTGAGCTGCTGAGGGACACAGGCTGGCTGGCGCTGGTCAAGGGCAAGGGAGCTTTCGTGGCTGATGGTGGGCTGGGGCCTCGCCTGGGACCCCACTCTGCCCACCACAAATTCCTTCCTGCCCCACTCCCTCCACCCCACCACTGGCACTGGGGGAGGGGGCACAGTGGCTGGGGTGGCAGGAGGGCATCTGTGTGGCTGGAGCAGGTGGCTGGGTGTGGGGAGCCGAGGGGAGCCGGGAGCCCCCACCAGCTGCCCATTGGATGGTGAGTGCAGGGCCGGGTGGGGGCAGGTCCCAAGGTCCTGTGGCTGGTGGGGGCGGCAGGGCCGAACTCTGGAGTTTGGAAGGAGGTTGGTGGGGAGCAGGGCGATGGCCGCCAGGTGGGGAGGAGGGTTCTAGGTCTAGGCTGTGTAGGGCCCTCCGTGGACTCATGCCTCCTGCTGCCCTGCTCAGAGGCTGTGGCCGGGAGTGCCCGGCACCCAGTGTCCAGAGCGCTCAGGATGGTCCCAGACCACCCACTGCACCCCCCGGCCCTGAGAACACATGGGGCTCACCAGGAGCCCGAGGAGCCCGCCAGCAGTGCCCCAGGTGGGACGGGCAGGGGGCTGCCACCAGTGCCACCCTCACTGGCACCTCCGATTTCCTGATGCCTGCGGGCTCGGGGCAAGGGGCACTGTGGGTGGGGAACTCCTTCCAGCACCTCGGCAAGCTGAGGCTCAGGGTGGGGGCTTGCCCAATGCTACCAGTCCCCAGGTGTCCCCACTCAGGGAGAGGCGCAGCAGAGGAGTGGCATGGGGTGGGGCGGGCTCTGGGGGCCAGGGTCTGGGCAAACCACCCACCCTCGCACATGGCTGCACCCAGGGCTCCCCATGGGGGCCCCGTCCTTGTCGTCCTTGTTTCACCCAGTGGGGGGCCAAATGCACGGCTTGGAGACAGGTCTGGCCAGCAGTCTGGGGGACCCTTGTGGACAGTCGGCCAGCAGGCACTGCGTTCCTGGGCTCAGCACTTCTTGCCCAGGAACTAACTAACCCCTGTCCCCCATGACGGGGTGTCACACATTCAGGGTGCAAGGATCTCACCCCAGGCCTCTTCGGCGACAAGCACTGTGTGCCCTGGACAGAAGTGAGGCTTGCTCCCGACCGCTTGCGGGGCCCTCTGTGGCCTGGCTCCATTTAGGGTCGTGGGCTGTGAACCCAGTGGCCGCCACCCCCAGCACCTTGGACGCGGGCTTCCTGCCACTCCCTGTGGGGCCCTGAACCAGACCCTGCTGTGTCCCTCCACTGACCAGAGTGCGAGCCCAAGGTCCTGCATGCCAGGCCCCCTGGGCACTCGGGGCTGGCTGGGGGCTCCAGGGGCCTGGGGACCCAGGGGCTGGCCTGGGGGTCTGGGGAAGGGCCGAAGGGGCCCAGGGCCAGCTGTTGGGGCCACTGCAGGAGGTGGCCTCCAGGTGCGTGTGGGCACTGGGCGGTGCTGCTGCCCGGTTGGCCAGCGGGCACTCGGGTCGGCCTGTCCAAGGATGACCAGTCCTCCGGCCTCGTGGACGAGCTGAAGCCGCGGTGGTGGGGTGGCCCCTAACAAGCATCTGTCTCTGGAGATCGGGCTGTGCGTGAACATGCGGAGCTTGCCGTGGTACGTCCAGGCGAACCCTGACACCTTCTTCCCACGCTGCTACAGCCTCTGCACCGAGAGCGAGAAGCAGGAGTTCCTGGGTGAGTGGACCGGCGCCCCCGCGGGTGCCGCCCTGCCTGGCTGCCACAGGCCCCTCCGTCGGGGGCGGGTTTCTAGGTCTGTGCCCCCTTGATGTGAGTGCGGGTGGCCTGTGAAAGGGAGGCGGGTGGGCTTATGCTAGGTAGGGTGGAGGCTGGGGGCCTGGGGCCCTGGAGGGTGCAGGGCCTTCTCCCCAGAGCAGCCCCCACCCCACCGCAGGAGTGGCGTCCTGTGGCAAGGGCTAGAGCCAGAAGCTTCCCGTGGCCTTGGGCCGGGAGCAGGGGTGTCCCCTCCTGGCTCAGGCTGGTGCAGGGCTCACGTGGGAGCATCTGGGGAAGGTGCCGGTGGCAGAGGCCAAAGGGTAGGGTGCCTTGTCGGCCTGGCCGGCGCGCAGGAGAGCGCAGGAGGTACAGCAGGTGGGACAGGTCGCTCTGCCCAGCCCCAGCCCCGCGCGCCCCGGGCACACTCAGCAGGGAGGGGGCTGGACGGACCTATGACCCCAGGCGCCCCGAAAGCTCTGAGGCACACCGGCCGGCGGCATTTGGGAAGGGCTTCCGCAGGCAGGTGTGGCGAGTGGAGATGAGGAGGGTCCCTGGCAGGGGGAGGCGCACAGGCTCCAAGGAAGGGGGGACCGCCCGAGGAACAGCGGGCGCGAGAGGGCCGGGGCGAGGCTGAGAGGCCGGCGGGGCGGAG
>JAQZBX010092985.1:0-12208 GCA_029593785.1 Cabassous unicinctus
ACATGACAAGAACAAAAATAAAAATAGTACCTCTTTGTATGAGGTCCTGGGTTCATTCCCCGGTACCTCCCACAAAAAATAGTAATAATACCTTTTAATCTTTCAAGGCGAGAGAGAAGGCTTTTTTTTTTTTTTTTTTTTAAGAAAACAAGGTTTTTAGGTGATTATGTTATTGAATGACACTATGTTCTTGATGGCTTTTTATATGCCTCCTTTGATCCTAAACAGAATAGGACAATATAAGGAGTGGACGTAGCTCAAGCAATTGAGCGCCTGCTTCCCACATAGGAGGTCCCAGGTTCATCACTGGAATGGATTTATTTAATGGCAATGTTAGAAAATACACACCCCTACCTCTCATGACTGAATATACACATTTTTTTTCTTTGCCATCCTTGAGGCTCATGTTGTCTAAATATTAATTGGTTTCAGTATTTTTAAAAGCCCACACTTGCTGCTGTGCAGAGAATGGGCATAACCCATGTTAGAGTGTGTGCCCTAATCTTCATCAGAAATTGTTGATCCAAATGTGTGGTTTGGGGCAAGGAGGGTGGGGAAAGGAGACGCACATTCAATTTGGAAGGAGAAAAAGGAAAGAGAGGCAGGAGTAGGGGGAACAGAGAGTACAGTAAAGAGGATTGGAAAATACCAGAAAGTAAGAGATGGGGCGGCAGGAAGACAGGATGAAGACAGAAAGAAATGCGAGAGAAAGGGAGAGGATCCAGGGAGAAATAGGCTAAGTGCAAAGATAGAAAAACTAGAAATCATTACAATTTTGAATAAAAAGCAATTCATCCCAGAGTATACGCAGTGTTTTCTTGAGGCAGCGAGGCTGAAATAGGAAGAGGCTCTTTATTTTCTTGGCAAGTGAACACAGGAAGGAGACGGGAGAGCAAGGGTAGGTAACATTTTCCAAATGAAGAAAAAGCTGTGGTCTCTCAAACTGCCCCCCTGCCCCACGCTGGGCGAACTGTTGACACTGCTCCCCGACTTTCTCACGTTGGAGACCACTCCATCCAGAGGGGAGGATTCAGGGGAGAAGCCCGGGGAAGGGCTGAGAGCTAGAGGGAGGGACTTCAGTGCTGGGGTTCAGGCCACAGCCTGGGTAGGTTAGGAGGTCGGCAGGGATTAGAGACACGAGAAAAAGACTGGGAATCAAGCCTTCTTGGAAAAAAACATCGGTCAATGGAAATTGAGTTTACAGTAAATAAAAATAACAATAGCAATAAATTCCTTCGGTACACAATCATTTTAGTTAATACACCGACATTAGTGACAATCCGAGCCCCAGGGCGCATGGAGGAGCGCGGGATGTCAGCGCGGGGCGCAGGGTCAGCGCCTGCAGCCACCGGGAACGCAGGGCTCGCCCGGCTCCTTGCAGCGCGCACCTCGCGGGAGCTGCGGAGCGGACCGCGCGGCCTGCGCGGGGCGGGGCCCGCAGGGGGGCGCGGCCTCGGCGGTCCCGCCCACGCCTGGGTCTAGGGCGGGAGGGCAGAGCCCGCTGGGCGATAGTTAAAGAGGCGCGTGGAGGCGGGTGCGGTGCAGTCTGCTCGTGGCGCGCGCTAGAGCGGTCCACGTGTCTCCTCCGAGTCGGACCCTGAGTTTTCCCCGCTCCTTCCCGAACCCGCGGGCCAGGCCACACCTGGGCCCACTTCGTGCCCGTCCAGTAAGCGGCCCACGTGAGCGCGGCCCCTCGGAGCTCCGCGCGTTCTGCGGGCCAACTTGGCGGAGCAACTTTGTCCCGGGAGCCGCGCTGGGGCGACGGGGCACTGCGCATGCGGAGCTCCAAATTCAAACAGCTGTTTGCAGAGGCCCGGAGGGCGGGCGGACAGGCAGCCGCGGGGGCTAGGGGAGGCTTTCTGCCCGCGGCGACCGCTCGGGAGCCATGGTGGACCGGGGACCTCTGCTCACCTCGGCCATCATCTTCTACCTGTCCATCGGGGCAGCGATCTTCGAGGTGCTCGAGGAGCCGCACTGGAAGGAGGCCAAGAAAAACTACTACACTCAGAAGCTGCAGCTGCTCAAGGACTACCCGTGCCTGGGCCAGGAGGGCCTGGACAGGATCCTGCAGGTGAGCCCCGCTGGCTGAAGCTTTGGGATTCCTGGGGGGAGTTCTTGGAGTGGCGGGGAGGGGGTGCCCCACCACGGGTTAGGCTGCGGGGGTCTGTCACTGCTCCGAGGACGCTGTCACCCACGCGCGGAGACTCGTTGGAGCCCCACCTAGCCCGGAGGAAACTTGGGGTTGACCGGGGCGAGCTGGGTCGGGCCCCCTGCGGCGGCGCGGTTTGGGTGTGCAGGTATCTCGTCGCTTGGAGGCAGACTGTGGGGCGGATAAAGAGGCGCTTATCTTTTCCTTGGAGACGCTCTGGATTCCTGAGCCGAGCCGGGTGCCTCCTTCTCGAGGTTCCACCCTCCCGGCCCCGGGGCCATGCAGCGCCTGCCTGACTTTTCTTCCGAAAAGCCAGGAATCCGGCGTTGCTGCGAAAGGGTCCCCCAACCCGATCGTGGGCAAAAGTCCCCATCTCCCCCCCGACCCCGCAATATTCGCGAGGCCCTCTTGGGCCCACGCGTTAAGAGTTGGTGGCTGGAATGCTGAGGGACGTGTCCAGGCTTCCGGGAAGGCTTATCTTGCAGAGACATCCCCCTAGGGCTTGGAGTTAAACTTCGTGAAAGTAGCTGGTTAAATAAATGGACAAAACCCTGGTAGTCCCTTTTCTAGGGGAGAGGAGAAAGGTGTGCGGAATGGGAGGTGGTGGGGGGCGTTTCTCCTCCTTGTTGGCTTTGGGAGCCTTTTATCTTCTTAGGGCGCCCAGCCTCATGAATGGCCTTGACCTGGCTCAGATAAAACTGGGCTGACTGTTCTGGCTGGGGCCCTGTGCCAGGCCCCCACCCCTCCTTGTCTCTTCCAGTTTCTGCACGGGGCTTGGCCTTAACCACCCACCCTACTTTCTCTGCCTGCACTAATGGTTCCCCCGCTGGAACAGCCAGGACCTGGGTGAGAGCTGTGGGGTGGAGTGGGGGCAGTTGGTCTAGGGCAGAGGTTCTTAACAAGAAGTCTGTGAGCTGGAATTGAAATTCAAAAACCATTATTCTTGTGGGGATGTGATGGTGCGGGTGTGATATACTTATTAAATAATACACAGGATAGTGTGGACTTAGTAAGGGCTCCATGGTTTTCACCTGACTGGCAAAGGGGTCCGTGGAACAAAAAAGGTTAAGAACCCGTGGTCTAGGGTGTTACATTTCTCTTGGGGTGAAAGATGTCAGTAAGGAAGTCTGAGAAGGAACAGCAGCCCCCTAATACTTTATGCCTATACTACTTGTATCATTTTTCTGGCCTCAGTTTCCCCATATGTAGAATGGGAACCAGCCCATGGTCATCCCTCTTTCCTGTCCTGGACTGTTGTGAGGTTGAAAGCATTTGGAAAACACGAAGCTGTCTTGTTAGTAATACTTTCTTTTGGTTTCCAAGTCAATGGACATTCACACAGTTGAGCATATAGGTGCTTACAGATAGTGGGTGAGTAGAGACTTGTCCTCCAAGTAGCCTGGTGGAAGGAGAGGTTTAGTCCAGCAGGGTGTGGATTTTAGTGGGGAGAGTCTCCTGTCCTTCATCCGGTTCCAGGCTGGGGATGGGTGGGAGGATGTTTCAGAAGGAGGCTGGTTTAGCTCCTGACATGGCAGGAGTGCTGGGTTGATTTGGGTTCCTTCTGATCCATGTGCATCTGTGTGTGTGGGTTGGAGGAAGGGGGTCACTTGATAATTTCCCTTGAGGAAACAATTCCTCTGGAGAACGAGTTTTTGTTTAGTTTCTTCCAGGGCTTTGTTTAGAGGGGGAGGAGGGCAGGCGGGTATGATAAAGCCTTGAGCTGCCCTCGAAGTGTTTCCCTCTTCTTTGCTCCTCTACTGCTGCAAGGGAAGGAAGGAAAGAATTCAAGGCTAAATGTGGGAAAATAAACTTCAAAACACGAGAAGGGAAGAGGAGGGGGGCGGGTCGAGGGGTTAGGCGGCCGGGTGCAGCTGGTGGAGGTGGCTTTGGAGACCGGACGGCTTCCTTAAGGTGTTTGGAGGGATTTTTTTTTTTTTTTTTAAGATTTATTTATTTATTTATTTATTTATGCCCCTCCCCCCCGCTGCTTGTGCTCACTGTGTCCATTTGCTTTGCATTTTTCTGTGTCTGTTTGTCTCCCTTTTGTTGCGTCATCTTGCTGCACAAGCTCACTGTGCCATGCAGGCCGTCAGCTCACCACGCCATGCGGGCCGAAGGTGTTTGAACAAACACAGTGCCTCTTATTTTGAGGTCCTGCTAAATCCATAAATGGTTATCCCGCCCAAAGGTGGGCAAGTTACTTTTAGAGAAACTCAGGGAGCACGAACAAGTTCACGGAAGAGGACAATCCTGATCCCATCCCTGGCCAGCAAACTCAAACCAACCACAACCAGGCAAGTCCCCTCCTTTCAGAGGAAAAACCCAAGACATGAAAACTGACCAATGGAAGCATTTTGCCAGTTTCCATTTTCGTCTACAGAAATCTGCTTTGCCCTGCTTTCTAGATCTGAGGCCTTAGGAAATTGGTTTAAGGAAAGTTGAAAACACAAAAATCTTCCATCTGGCTGCTTGGGCATTTTCCACCTGAGGTTCTGAGTTTTAGCTGGTTCTGAATCACCTTGACATCATCATGGAGTCCCTAGCTAGGAATTCCTGGGGCAGAGGTGAGAAGGGGGTCCTTGGAAGTGGAGGGTGCAGTCTGGGTTGGAGTTTTTCTTACCCTGGAAATTGTGTGTGCACTTTCCAATGTGTGAGAAAGGGAGTTAATGCACCTTTCTTGAGAAATTACTCCCGGAGCTGTCAGGTGCTTCCTCCCCTGCTCACACTGTGGTTGGACTGAGTTGAAGCAAGTGGGGCCTGACTTTCAAGTGCCCGTTGCCTGCTAGCTTGCAGACCACGTGGCTGCCCTTTTTCCTGTCTTCAGAACCATCTTGCGGACTTGCAGTCAAGAGGTTTCTCCGTCAGGCTTTTGGTGACCCCTTCCCCCAGCCTCTTCTAACTTGGAGAGGCTCCCACAATGAAGTGAGCACTTACAGAGTACCTTCTGTGTGTCGGGCATTGTGGGTGGTAGTATTCACTTTTGAGAGAGGGCACAGGCTAGTTTTGCCGTGTGGTTTGGCCATTTACCCATCAAGTCATTTAACCTACCACCGCCTCCCTTTCCTCATCTGCTAAATGAGAATTTGGTGAGACTCAGCGTTAGCTATATTAGGCAAGATGGGTATCGGCATCTTGACATCTTATGAACGCAATCAGGTCTGCTGCTGCTGCTAGTGTTTATTGAGTATGCCTACTGAGCAAGAAACTTGCTGTGCTTTTCCGGAAGTATTTCACGTACTCCTTGCAGCAACCTTATGTTTCTGGGTAAAGAAACGGAAGCCCAGGGAAGTTCAAGTGGCCACAGTGACAGAGCAGGAGGCAGAGCCTGGGGTGTGAACCAGGCAGTCTGGCTGTAGAGCCTGCACCCGTGCTCGCCCCTGCCCTCTCTCTTGGGCATACGAAGCTGTTGAATTTGCTCTGTAAGTGAGCTTAGTAAATTGGTTCAGGCTGGACTCTGGTCTGCTGGGAAATTTTATTTTCTATTTCCCCTAGAACAGGCTTCGGCACACAGTCTTCTCCAGTGTTCTTGTTTGGCTGACCCGACACCTCCTCCACCCACCACTGAAGTAATGCACCAGTCCACCCCACTCCTTTAGAAGCACAAAAAAGCAGAGCGTCGGATTGAAGGGTTCCTCCCCTCTCAGCCTTCTGCCTCTGGTGTGAAGTGATCAGGAAGGATGTGGGAGCTCTCCATGGGCCAGGCACTTGGAATAAGAACTTTACATTCATTCTCATTTTAATTTAATCTTGCCCATGTTGCTCCCATTTTACAGATGAGGAAAATGAGGCTCAAAAAGAATGTAACTTGCCCAGGGTGCCATATTCCAAAGCACATGTGTGTTAGTTGACAAGCATTTATTAAGCACCTGTTGTGTGCCAGGCATTGGGCAAGGGAATGCAAAGATGAGTTAGACAAGAGCTGGGCTCAGGCTGAGTGTATGAACCCACGGGAACAAGATGGTGGGCTAGGGCCACAGCAGAGAGATGTTCAGGAGGGAGTCCTAATGTGGGGCCCCAGGTCCCACCTGAGGGGCCAGGGAAGGCTCTCAGGAGATGACCTCAAACCAGAGCTGAGTCTTAGAATTAGGAGGACTTGGCAGGGAAAAGAAGGGGAAAGAAAGAGGGTCCTAGCAGAGAGTGCCTTGTTGCACTTTCTCTTAGCCAGAGGCTCCTGAGATTCCCACATCTCCCGGGGCTGGGGGTGGGGTGAACCCAGGTCCTCCCCCCTGTAAGCTCCCCATCTGCTCTGGCACCCCAAACCTAACTGGGTTTTCACAGACTGCTCACACAGCTGGCCCTTCCCAGAAGCCTCTCAGATCCCCACTGGCCTCACTCCCTCCTGAGCTCCAAACTGCATTATCACATTCCGAGGTTGTCTGTGTGTGCCAGACCCCCTCTCCTTTCACTTTCTGGACCCTTCATACTACTGTATGCATATTCCAGTCTACAGTAGTAAAGCTAATTCCCATTATTTTGACGTTCTGACATCTGTTATTAACACCAGTCCTCCCAAATTTTGAAAAATAAAACCATGCGGTAAAATTACATGTGACCAAAATGCTTAGCATGGGAGTGGTGAGGTGGGAGGGGGCAGCATTAATTGAATTTTCTGGAGAATGGAGGGTTAACATGAAAACCTCCTTTGTTTTAAGCCTTGTTGGAAATTGTAAAACACACTGGTCCACTTCACCGTCTTTGTAACTAGAGGGAAACACAGTAGATCTTTTGATCACGGAGGATCTCGGAGGCCCCCGAGTCATTAGTTCAAGCTTGGATTCTCACCATCTAGGGCTGCAGAAATGGGGAAAAAAAAGTTGGGTTTTTGAGAGGAAATGGAAGAAAGAAGTCCCGTTCTAATGGCTCATTTTCTTATTTATGTTCTACTCAAAGTTGCCCTCCCCACCCAAGGAAAAAAAACCCAAACCCTCCAAAATCGATAAATCCACCTTACTTAACGACTCTGCTTAGAGCTTTAACTGCTAAAGTGAATTTTTATTAAATTGATTTGAGAGTTTTACTAGAGCCCTTAGGATGATTACAGAAGGCACAGTGATGGAGAAGAGAATTACTGAGGGCATAAATTAGCAAGTGTTGAAAGGTTGGGGGTGTGGGGTGCAAGGGAGGTGATGACGGCTGCTCCTAAGTATTTTCCTGGGGTTTTGCCCTATTTATAGTTTGGTGTTTAAAAGAAACACAATCCTCCGGTTTTGAATGCTGTGCTTGGCTGGCCCTGACCTGATGCCAGCGGCTTTCATCTTGAATTTGGCTGTTTGCTGTCAGATTGGGTTCAGCCTCCGAACTCTGTGTGTGGTGGTAGTGGTGATTGGGGGATAGGGGAGGCAGGAAGTACAAGGCTTTGGGGAACAGAGGAACAGAGGAATGGGGATCCTGAGATGGAACCCCAGGAGAGTCTTTGTACAAAAAAATGGGGGTCCTCTATCTGAGTGGTGCTAGAAGAGCCAATGACCCAGAACTGGGGTGATTCAGAGAGGTGAGGTAGGTGATTATTGGAAAGCAGGTAGGTGATTATTGGATTTGCTCTCGGAAGTTCCGTTTGGAGAGTGGAGAAAGTAGAGGGAATCTCCTTGGAGATGTCAATAAAAAGTCCCCTCGGACACCTGGAGTAAGGGAGAGGAACCCTGATATGTCCGTCTTCCCCAAGGATGTGGAGTGACCTGACTGGATAGAGGACATGTTGCCCTCAGCAGGCAGCTTTCTCCAAGTGCCACTTGCCTCATCCACTGCAGGCCCTTTGCCGTGACTGACCCAATCACCAATGAGCAGCAGTGGGTACAGGACTGGCCTCTGAAGGCACACTGCTTGTTGACCTTGGACAAATTATCCAAGGTCTGTGCCTCACACACAGACATGCCTCTTTTGTAAAATAGGGCTAGTAATAGTTTCGGCTTCATAGGTTGCTTCAAACAGTGCTTGACACATAGGAAGCACTCATTTATTAAGTCTTAGCTACTGCCACCACTCCTACTTCTCCTCTACACTCCAACCATATGATGGGGGCCATCCGTGCACAAGTGCGAATGGGCAGCTAAGTGATTGCAGAGAATCTGGGGGCCCTTCCTAAAGCAGAGAGAATGGCAACCAGATTGCAAAAGAAGAGCTAGAAAGAGACCTTCCTTGCCCGTAGCTGTCAGGGAGGTGTAAAACCGCAGGAGGGTCCTGCTGGGCTGCTGCCGAGGACAGGGAAGGGAGGGTCAGATGATGAAGCCCTTCTGGGATTAGCCAAGGAATTTGAACTCAAATCAAATTTTTGCAATTTTCAAGGAGGGGAGTGAACAGCATTTCAAGAAAGTTCCCTCTTGCTTCAGAGCTGTTTGCAACTTAAAAGAAATGGAATATTCTACTCTGAATTAACAGCATTTCTGTGGGCTGATCCCTTCACCTCATGGGGATGTCGCCTTTTGCCTTCCCCTGCTGTGTGGCCTGTGGGTTTTTCCACCAAAGCTCTTAGAGCTCAGAGGTCCTCAAAGGATGACCCCACCTTCCCTCACACCGAGCTTTCAGTTAGGGCACCTCTTCCCACCATGAACCCCATCTGGGTTGCTGGCCCCGCCAAAGACAGACACCTCCCTTGCTCTGGTTTGATGGCCCTCCCAGATTCTGCCTTAGTTTCTCCTTTATGTGAAGGTGGGGGTGCTGTGCTCCCAGCTAGCCGAGGCCGCTAGCCTCCTTGGAAGGAGTTCCCCAGTTCCCCAAAGCACTTGGAGGCCTGGGGCAAAATGGGCATGGGGGCACAGAAGGGGCTGTCCCTGCTGGCTGCCATATCTGTGATAAAGCCTCAGAAGCCAGAACAGGGCCTTAAGTCCTGGGGAGCTCAGGCTAGCTGCGGAGAGAAAACAGGACCGTGGTGACGAAATGAGGGGAAATACGTGTTCTGAGTGCTGAGTGATGGGTTGCAGATGGCAGAGGCTGGGGAATTAGACAAAGGTCAGAGGGCCTTGAAGGATTCAGTTCCTGTTTCCTGAGGCCTAGAGGACCCCTTGGCTTGTGGGGGATCAGGCTTAGAACAAAACACAGTCCCTGCCCTCAGGCAGGCCCTGATCTAGCCAGGAGGAAGGTAAGGAGGCCTCACCTGGCCATGGTAAGTGCACTTGGAGGGAGATGACTTTTTGCTCGCGGGCTTTAAAGAAGGGGAATTCCAGGCCAGTCTTGAAGGCTGAGTGGTGGGGGGTAGCAGCCGTGGGAGTCTGTTGAGTGCTACTGAGTGCCAGGCACTGGGCTGGGGCTCTACCTGCATCTCATTGAACCAGTCCTGCAGGTTAGGTGTTTACAGGAAACTGGAGGCCAGGTGACTTACCCCAGGTCTCCATGGCGAGGTAGAGACTGAGATTCTGACTTCAGAGCCTTTGGTCCTGTCCATGAACGGGGGAGGGGGCTCTTCATCTATGAAATGGGATAGTAACAGTAAACTCTCTCCCTTGTGCTCACAGCACCAAATCCATGTAAGCACGTAACAGGTGCCTTGCTCTGTATTACCTGCTGTTCCTGGACCCCACCTCGCCGTGGGTGACCTGTTCCTGATACTCTACATGCCGCGCCACACACCGAGCTCCTAAGCCTGGGGACGGGACAAGGAAAGATGATAAACCTTCCAAATTCCTGCCTGTACGATTTTCTCATGTGTTCTCCTTGCCTCCCTGCAGACCCAGTGGAGTCATCCACAGTTCTCCATTCCTCTAAAATTAATCCACAACCCTCCCCTCAAAAGAGTTAAGGGTCAGCACCCGAAAATATGGAAGGTTTACTTTTTAAAAAATTTTTGAATGGTGAAAAAATTGGTAAATAGGAATTAGTCATCTGGACGCAGTTGAGATGAGCCCAATTTTATTGGCAACCTCCAAGGCACAGTCAGGAGTCTTCTCTCCATCAGGCCTGGGCAGGGTGTTGACCTTGGCCAGGTCAGTGTCATCGGGCTTCTTTACAGCCTTAACCAGGTGCCCGTTGGCATTGACACATCCACGGTGAGCACAAGTGTGTTGGTGCCTTCGATTTCTTCACGGCTGACTCAGTGGTCAGGGGCCAGGCTTGCTCCTCCTGGGGGCGCACTTCCAAGGCTATTTGGGCCATCTTCGGAGACATAGTGACTTGGGCCGCTGGAAAGTCTGGATCTTCTTTTCCTTGGTCTTCAGCGCCTTTGCTTTGGCTTCAGTTTCGAGAGGGGCAGGGGCTTCCTTCTTTGCCTTCAAATCTTTGTGAGATCTTCAAAATCTTTGTGAAAAGAAGGTTTATTTCTTCTTCCCTTCCAGCTGGGCCTCACTCTCTGAAAAAGGGAGAGGCTTTCTCTGTTCATTCTTGGTTAAACCTCTTCCCTTCTGGAGGGTTCCTGGGTCCAGGCAGCCTCATGGCTATCCTCTTTGGATGGCGGTCATGCAGAATCTGGGCCCTCCTTAGGGACACTATCCATCCCCCACCCCCCCAAAAAAAGGGGGGTGGGCGTGGTGGCCAGGTCTTTTTGATTGGTTTTGAAATGTATATTCCTTTTTCTTTTCCTCCAGCCAAATATTTGGGTTTCCTGCCGAAATATTTAGGCAGACCGTGCTTCTGCCAATGTCACATCCCACGGCCCACTGCAGGCTGTCTGCAGCTGCATGGCTGGGCCCGTCTTACAAGGGGATGCTCGCCCAAGGTTTGGGTGAGAAGCGAGTGGGGTGTTGCGTGGCAGGGTCTGCTTTGCTCAGTGGTGTAGGCTGGTGGCTGGCCCTGTGAGCTGCCAGGAGCCTCGTGGGTCACATCAGGTGGGGGAGGAGTACGCGGGAGAGCCCCTCCATTTGTGTGGACCAGTGCTGGGGGCTGGGGATGAGAGACCCTGATCCAGACCGCTGTGAAGGCCAAGAGCGACTTTGAACCTGGGGATTCTGGTTCCCTCGCAGTGCTGGTTTGTGCTGTGTGAGCCTAGCCAGATTTTACTTCTCTGGACTCATCTTCCTTCGAGTAAATTCAGCCACTCATTCAGGAAGGCTTGGAGTGTCTATTAAATTATGCCCAGATGGACACTGTGAGCCACACGTGGGCTGGGGCCATGTCTCCCCACCCCTGGCACTCTGTCACCAGGCCTCACCCGCAACGAATGCTCGTTTAAACGTGTGGGTTTTGGTCGACCTCTGATTTGCTCAGAGCGTGTCCCTTGGGCCCCAGTGCCAGGCCTGTGTGCTGGTGAGGGGGTCAGGGAGCCACTTAGGGTTGGAAGTCCCAGTCAGTTGGGGCCGGCCACCAAGCCTCTTGCAAGGTCACAGCTGTTACCTGGGCGAATTAAGCCAGCCCACGAATCTGGCCCACCGTCTTGTAGGCTCTGAGTGGGGGGCAGGGAGACTTCTGTTATCAAAATTTACTCTAATGTTCCCCTTCAAGCCTAGTGAGGTGAGACCCTGTTGCCTGGTGGTCAAGGACGGGCTTTCAGGTCACTCCTGGGGTCAAGTGCCACCAGTTCCTGCCTTTACAGATTCTCTCATCTGAAAATGGGACTGAGTATACCAACCTCATGGGGGGAGGACAGTTCACAGGAGAACATGGGTGTGTGGAAAGCTCAGTGCAGCGTCCAGCTCCCAGTTGATCTCAAAGACCATCTTGTTGTTATCTTCTCTCCTTTGATGAGCAACTTCACAGAATAAAGATCTCTCTATATCCGGGTCTCTTTATCTCTGGGAGCCCCCTTCACCGCCCCATACTCCTTTCCCCTGTAGTTATTAAGGCCCATTGGGCACGGAGGGTGTGTGGCAGGTCAGTGCTGGCACTGGGGGGAGCCAGGCTGCCGGGAAGCCATGGTTTCTGCTTTCAAGGAACTTGAGACAGAACAAACATCCAGTTTCTCATTCAGGAGATATTTGCTAAGCACGTACTTTGTGCCCAGGCCTGTCTGAGGGCTGTTGCTAAGAGAAGGAGCCCCAGTCCTGCCTCTTAAGGAATGTCCCCAGACCACGTACCACGGAAACCAAGAGGGCAAGTGAACGTGCTGGGGGAGGGAAACACCACCCCCTTCTGCCCCTTCCTTTTGGAAATGGTTGTTTAATCTTCAGCGCAGGAGGGGCAGGCGGAAGGCCAGGC
>JAQZBX010092986.1:0-12197 GCA_029593785.1 Cabassous unicinctus
CCTTATCATTAGCAAGGGGGAGGAATAATTAACAGTTTGAATGGTAATCACAGGAGGCAGAGCTCTTTCTGCCTAGAGGGGCCGTGCCAAATCTTGCTGTGTATTTCTATCTTTCTCTCCCATTTCTCAGCAATCTCTGTTCTTTCCCGCATTTCCCAAATAAATTCTTTTTACTGGCCTAACTAAAAAATAAAAAAAAAATTTAAATTAAAAACCTGCTGAGATTTTTATTGTAATTACCTTAAATCTATAGATCAATTTGGGAAGAAAGGGCATCTTAACAATATTGAGTCTTCTATCCATGTAGTGGTTTATCTATCTATTTAGTTAGGTCTTCTTTAATTCCTCTTGGCAATGTTTTATAGTTTTTATTGTAGAAGTCTTGCATATATTTGATTAACTTCATTCCTGGGTATTTGATGTTATTCTGTTGCTATTGTTAAGTAGTAGTTTAAATTTTAACTTTCTGGTTGATTGTTGTTAAGATGTAGAAATATAATTAATTTTTTATAGCACCTTTGCTAAATTCAATTTAGTCATTGTTCTACAATGAAGTTTGTAGATTCAACTGAATTTTCTGAGTAGACAATCATATCATCTGTGAATAAAGAGAGTTTTACTTCTTCCTTACCAATTGTATGCCTTTTATTTCTTTTTATTGTTTTATTGTACTGGCTTAGGTCTCCAGTACAATGTTGAATAGACTTGACAACAATAGATATTCTTATCTTGTTCCCAGCTTAGGGGGAAAACATTCACTATTTTACCATTTAGAATGATAATAGCTGTTGTGACTGTCATTGCTTATTAGTTATTCTTTATCAAATTGAAGAAGTTCCTTTTCTTGTTTGCTTAAACTGATAAAAGCTTTTCTTAACTTCTTTGATTTTACATTTATAACTCTTTTCTCTGACATCAAAAATACTGTTTCCTATTAATGTTGACTTACTTATTTTTTTAAGCTTTATCCTATGATATACGTGAAATACTTTCAACATTATAATATCAATATCAATATCAATATTAAGTAAAAGATAAGATTTTTGTCATTCTTTTTACCCTTATACTTTATATCACTAAGGATATACAGGGAAAGTTCTATGTTCTAAAGAGAGTTGAAATCCTTTTCTCTTTATGGTTCTGTAACCAAGTTGATATCATTAGATTGATTGGTTTCATTTTGTTTTTCATTTTAGTGTTATATTTTTTCCAGGTAAACTATCATATTGTCTGGAAATAGAGATAGTTTTACCTTTTCCTTTCCGATTTCTGAGCCTGTAATTGTTTTTCACTGAATGACTGTGTCGGCTAAAATCTCCTAGGCAGTTACTTTGTGGTGCAGATGGTGAAGGTTCTTGCCTTGTTCCTAACTTGGGCAGGGACGTGCCCATATTCCCCCAGTAACTAAGATCCTGCTTTAGAGGTGACTGCATTTTTAAAAACTGCTCCCTCCTCTGTATTCCTATCAACACAACCCTAAATCTGCCCTTCAAAAATCTGACCTCACTCTGCCTCAGCTTTGCCCCTTCTCTATCCTCTTTGGCTGATTACTCATTTAAACCACATTTCTGATTATGCCACTTCCTTGAACAAAGAGATTTAATGGCTTGACTGTATATAATCAGCAAAAATGCTGGCATGCAAAGCCTTCTACATGAGATGTAATTGTCACAAGTTTGTTATAAGACATGAATGGACTGAGGTTGGATTTTGAAGAAAATATAAGTAGGATGCAAATGCAGAGATAAGAAAAATCGGAGTCATGTGTAGTTTTCTATAGAAAAAGACATCAAATTCCCAGTGTAATGGGAGTGGATGTGGCTCAAGCGGTTGGGCGCCTGTCTCCCACATGGGAGGTCCCGGGTTTGGTTCCCTGTGCCTCCTGAAAAAACAAAAACAAGAAGCAAAACAAACAAAAAACCAACTCAGGGAAGCTGCTGTGGCTCAGTGGTTAAGCACCAGCTTCCCATATACAAGGTCCAGATTTCAATCCCTGGTCCCTGGTCCCTAAAAAAAAAAAAAGAAAAGAAAGAAAGAAATCCTAGTGGCATGAGTTGGCAAATAATAAGTCAGAGAGCAAAGGCAAATCTGGGAAATTCATCCCTTGTCTGAGGGAAAAGGGCCTCTTTAAAGACTTACAATCCATTCTCACTGATACTAATAAAGCACCATTATGTGATTCCAACCTACATTCCAACCTTATTCCACACTATTGCCCTTGACAAATCCTGCCAAACTTAACTATTTTATGTCCCATTTTGGTCCCATGGATTTCCAGTTGTGTCTAAATGGCCTCTAACACGCTAAGGTGGTCTTAAGCAGCCAAAAGCCAAACATTTGCTGGCCACAAACACGAAGTCCTCTTCAAGACTCATGCACAACTCAAGGAATTTGACCATGTTTTCTACTCCATTTATGCCTTCTGCTCGAGCTGAATATCCTGATCCCTACTCAGAAATAATCTCTGGCTTCTCTGAATTTACATAAGACTTTACCAGTAGCTTTCTTATGATACATTGATTTCTATTGTCTGCTGAGGTTATTCAAGTTATCCTCTGAATAAACTGGAAGACTCCTGAAGTAACTCAGATGGGCACATCTTTGGATTCCCGCCATTTCTAGAATGAGGTCCTGAGCCATGGTAATAAATAATCATGAATGAATGTGGTCTTATCATTACAAAAAACTGAGCTCAATCCCTGTCTTGCTGTACTTTCAATAATACAAAAAAGGTTTGTATGTGCTTTTTCTTTGTGGCAAAATGTTAGCTAACATAAGTTTAAAATCAATAAAATCCCTCAGTGTTTCTTAAAGAACTCTTTTTTCTATTCTAGGTCTCCCTCAACTTCTATTTGTGAGGCTGATCTTTAAAATTTAATTGTAGGCCCAGGGAAGCTGATGTGTCTCAAGAAGTTGGGCATTCGCGTATCACACGGGAGGGCCTGGGTTCGGTTCCCGGTGCCTTCTAAAGAAGAAGAGCAAGACAGCAAGCTGGTGCAGCGAGCTGATGCAACAAGATGACAATGCAACAAGATGACAACACAATGAGGAAACACAATGAGAGACATAGCAAGCAGGGAACAGAGGAGGCTCAAGTGATTGGGCACCTCCTTCCCACATGGGAGGTCTTGAGTTCGTTCCTGGTGCCTCCTTAAAAAAAAAAAGAAGATGACGAGCAGACAGCGAACAAAAACAACAGGGTGGGGTAGGGGAGAAATAAATAATTAAAATATATCTTAAAAAAAAAGAAGTAGGCCTAACAATCCATGCCAAATTTTATTTTTTTGAGAGTCTATCAGTGGTCTGTGGATATCTTGATTCTATCACCCAACCTGTAATATGACCCTCCAGTTTTGAATCATCTCCCTATTTGATAAACATTTCTTCTAGGTCTTCATCTAGGTAGCTAATAAAAATATGAATAATTCATGGCACTGTATATAATCCTGCATAAATCTCAAGAAAAAAATCCTGCATGCCCACATGGATTGATTAGTCAGAGATATTTGCTATTAAAATAGCTAAGAATCCACATATTTGTATTATTTTCCAGATCACATTTCTTGGACTTGTTCACAAGGATATGGTGATTGTTTTTGTCAGGTGTCTCACTAAACCAAAAAAAATAACTATTTATAGCATTCTTCTCTTCCACTAATCTTTTGAAAAGAAGAAAATGAGGTTAGTGTGGAACACCTTGCTCTTGATGATCCCAAGCTGGTGTGCACCCTTCTGCCTTGTGGAAGGATTCTAATTTGTTCAACAAGCCTAACGCTCACAGGATTAGTAACACTCACTGACTTGCTCCATGTTGAAGGGAAGGTGTTACTCTTACAGAAATGAAACAACTTGATGAATCACAAGAAAGAGGTTACAACTCTTGACAGCTAATCACAACTTAACAACATGCTTGTAAAGTTAACGACATTCCCCGTAGTTGATGAGAAATACGGGAAAAGAGGAAGAGCCTCACCTCTATTTTCCCAAGTATGCGCCCACTCTGGAGTTCCACAGCACAATACCAGCCTCTAATGAAGTCACTGATATCCTCCCAGCTAACTTCCTAATCACCAGATCTTCTCTCAGAAAATTTCCACTATCAGTTAACATTAGTTCCTAAGGATGTTCTTAAAATGTAGGACTTCCTTGCATGGCCTTTGATAAGATTTTTTTCTCTGTCAGAAATTATTTTGGTAGATGGTATCCAATACATACTTCTATTTGGGCTTTATTACCTGCCTGACCTAAATCCATTAGTTTGGGGGAAATTTTAAAATTTCAATTTGGAACAGATATTTGCACACCAATGTTCATAGTGGCATTGCTATAAACATCTATTTGCCAAAAGATGGAAGCAACCCAAATGTCCGTCAAACAATGAATGGGTAAACGAAATGTGGTATTTACGTACAATAGAATATTATACAGCCATAAAAAGGAATGAAGTGCTGATACATGCATGGATGAGCATTAAAGATATTATGTTGAGTGGCATAAGCCATACACAAAAGGACCAATATTAAATGATATGAAATAATTAGAATAAGTAAATTCATAGAGTCAGAAACTAGAGTACAGGTTATCAGGGTATAAGGTGGGGATAGAGAATGGAGAGGTAAGGTTTAATTGGTATAGCGTTTCTGTTTGGGGTGATGGAAAAGTTTTGCTAATGGATGGTGGTGGTGGTAGCACAACATTGTGAATGTAATTAACACCACTGAATTACATATTTGAATGTGGTTTAAAGGGGAAATTTTAAAAGTTGTATATATGTTACTAGAAGAAGAATTGAAAGAAAAAAAAAAGAAAATCCATAGGACTGTACAACACAAAGAGTGAACCCTAATGTAAACCATGGATCATAGTATAATTATAATAACATTGTTTCATCAACCGTAAAAAAGGAACCACTCTAATGACAAGTGTTAATCATAGGGAAAACTATGTGTGAGGGTTATATGGGAACTCTATTTTCTGCATGATTTTTCTGTAAACCTACAATTTCTCTAATAATTTTTTAAAATTTCACTTTGAATATAGGCTTTATCTATTCAGATTAAAAAGTAGTTTTCTAAACATACTTTAATATTTTTGAGCCTTTATTTCCTGGCTCACATCTCTTCTTCTAGGCTGAGTTCATACTTCTATTAATTAATTTGTGCATATTGTATGAATCTTCTTTATTCAGGGCTCTATTATAAATTCCATTTTCCTAAAAACTCTAAATTGAATTGTGTCCTGTCCTTGCCATCTGTACTTTCAGTAAGGAAGTATAATACAAAATAATTCTATTTACTGACACATTTTTCTGCATGAAAGGGTCCAGAACAACAACAAAAAAGTTTGTAAGTAAAAATGTGTCTTTCTCAGGACAATTTCCAATATAAAATGACATTCAGCTAGCCAACACTGACATAATTTTTTCCAACTTCCAGTCGAAATACTTAAGAAGAAAAAGATGAATGTTAAAAGCAAATTAAAAGCTTAAATCAACAGCCTTCAGACAAGGGGAAAATTCTACTTAGTCAGATGAAACTGTTTAGAAAAGTTTAATCAGTTGCTCTCCCTTCCTAAGCCACCGGGCAAACGGGCAAACTTGTAGACAGGAAGGCAGCTAGAAAAGCTCTTCTTCACCTTGCCTTTTGGTTGAAATAATACACAAAAGACCTGTAGCAATGAGGAACCTTAGAAAGACAGCCTTCCCCATGTGGGAGCTATGCTTTGAGGTTGCCGGAGTGCTCTCTCCTAGTCCTCCCTTCCTTCCCTTTCTAAAACATTTAAATTCCATGACAATAACTAGGCAGCAACTGGGGAAACACTGGAGGTGTTATAGTCCCCTAAGGAAACACTGCAGAGTGCATCAAGACAGAAAGAGCTGTAAAAGCAGTGGGGTGTGACAACGGTAATGCTTCACAGATTCTACCAATCATGGAGTGATAGAGGCAGGCAATGGAAGCAGGAGAAGATACCATCCCAAGCCAGCAGGGCCTCACAAGATGAAAACCTGCAGGAGGCTGGGAATTGGGCTAGCAGCTGCACATCAGCCTGTGGTCCAACTACAGATCTGAGAAGGAAGCACTCAGGTGGAAAACCAAGCTGCAGTGGTGTGCGTGTCAACTGACTCTGAATAAAAAAAAAAAAAAGCCCTGATTTGTAGCACTTGCCCATTTTCATGGTATAAATACTCCCACCATGACAGATCTCAGCTATCAGCATCACTGAACCCCCAGTTGGGAAGAGAGGCACACAATCGTAAGTTGATATAAGTTGGATCCACCTCATTCTCTAGCAAGTACTGGATATGGATGACTCTCTTTTCATTCTAGAATGAGTAAAGAGGAGCTTGTGAGAAAAAAAATGCCTTAGCAACGCCAAAGAAGAATGGTAATAATAACTAGCAGGAACTGAGCATTTATTTTTCTAAGCACTTTATAAGCAACATATCATTTCATCCTCATGGCCACTCTGAAGTAGGTGGTATTATCATAATTTCAAGATAACAATTTGAAGTTTAGGGAGATAAAGGAGCTTGTCCTGCTCAGGCAGCTATTGAGACAGATGTGGTATTTGGACTGCTGAACTCTAAAGTGCATACACTTAAACTCTATGCTAAGCACAAAGTAAACCTGTAATAAATGTACTGGTTTCTTGACTCAAACATTGTTGTCAGTTTCTCTTTTTTCTCTTTGGATTAAGGAAAGGGCCTTCCAATTGCTTTTTCCTATTTTAGAATGAGAGGCCTCTGAGGTGTGTGCATGTATGTGTGGGTGTGTTAGAGAATATGCAGAGAATGGGGGACCAGACTCCTTGAATTCCTCTCCAGGATTCCAGAATGCAATGGATAGAGGCTGAGACTGAGAATCCCAAATAAAAGTAGCCTGTCATCCACCAGTCTCCCGTTATTCCTAAATTCATAGGCAGAGAGTCTTTCTTTTTGTTTTTTGTCATCAGCCTGATTGTTTTAACATCCATGTAGATAACTCATCTAACACCCTAGCTTCATGGTGGTCTTGATATACAATGACCTTTATTCTGTATCAACTACCTCCTCCCATAGACACACCTGGGACCTTGGCCATCTATTTGCTGATATATGAAATTCACACACACACACACACACACACACATCTGATATACTGAATTCCAGTAGATGGCTCACTAACCACAATCTTTTTGCTCTCCCACATTTTACACCTCCATTTGGCCTTTGATCTATCCAAACCCCCCAAGGATTGCTACCTTTGTTTCCCCCCTAACTTTCATACTCTTTTTGTCTTCTTTCCCTTCTTTACTCAGTCTAGACTCTAGATTGTATCACTTCAGTCATTTTCTTGTCAGTGACGTCCACATCTGTCCGTTTTCCTTCCATCTTACACCAGCCTTCATCCATCCACCCTCTCAGCCCCTGCACTTAAGCTCTTTATGGCAGCTGAGAAAATCATGCAATAAGGTTCTCTGGTCTCAACATATTCTTCACAATCCAAAAGTCCTTTGCTGAATGCATTTCAGATTTTTCTCCCATTCCCCATAACAGTTATTTCAAACTTCTACCACTTGCCTCAACTCCCCTACTCTTTGGCCCTTAGTCTCAGAAGATGAAACTCTGTCTACTTCACAAGTACGTACATGCGGGGGTGCTCTGGCGAGTACCAGTGTGAGGAAATTTCAGAGCCTACAACCCTCAAGCCTTTTTTGACTTCAGTACTTCCCTTTGGAAGTCTCCACATTCTCCCTGAATTGTCCAAAAATCCTAGGGTTATTCACAAGCCAAGAGAGTCAGCCTGGCTTCCATACCCAAGTAGAGATGGGTCTGAAGTCTGATTAGGACCTGCTACCATGGCTTCTTGCTGGCACACATATTATTGGCACTCAGCCCTAGAGGATCCAGCCACATGTTGGATCATGACTTATTGCTTTATGCTCCCTTGATAATCTTACATGGGCTGCCTTGAGTCTTCAAGGGAGGACCATCACCCTCACACAGTTTTAATCTCTCCCAAGCCTACCCCTACCCTTGGGCCCTCAAAGTTACAGGCCTAGGGCAGTAGAAACTTAAAAAAAAAAAAAATCTAAGCTCCAAATTTCTTTGATTCAGCCTCGATTAAAATTATAGTTGAACTAAAGGTGCTATATGTTTCAATTAACGGGACTCTTGGGCAGCTGAGTGGTTGACATAGGCATTTTGAGATTACAAAATTCTGAGCTAGCCATTGCAGCTTGTTATAGAGATAAGGATCAAAAATGGACATATTAACCAGATGTCTTGAGGACATTAAAAATGTAAACATTAGCCAGGTCGGATTGAAGGTCCTTACTTGACAGATTTATGTTTTTTATCACAATGAAATGGATTCCTGGCTGATTTGCATTCAAGAAATTCCCTAGCTACATCTTGATCTTTAACTACAGTGGGTTATTGTTATATAACCCTTAACTTTGAGACAGTGGTGCTTGTTTTACTTGTTTAAGAAATTTTATTTCCTTATGGTTTGTTACAGAAAATTCAATTTGAATTTACTCATCAACATTCTAATTGATTATATTGTAATTAACTCAAGAAACTTGAAATAATTGTCAGATTCTCTTAGAGTTAGAAAAAATACACCTATTTTCTTTCTTGCATGGGATGTGATAGTAAAAATAAATGGTGGTTATGTGAGAATCTTTCTCTCAGTATTTACAATGAAAAATGATCAACCTACTAAGTAGAGTGAACACAATGAACCCCCATGTACCCATCATACAGATCCAAATTATCAAGAAGTTACCACACTTGCTACAGAAATGTTTTTAAAATACAATGCAGAAGTTTAGCTGTTTATTTTTACAGGTCAAAACTTGTCCCCTGTGCGACCACCTCTCTGACCCCGGGCGCACTTACAGGTCAAGCGTCTACCACCTCACTGAGCCAGAGCTACTCTCTACCCAGGGCACACGCATCACATTGTTTCGATTCTGAATTCGAATTTGAAATTTTCTTTCCTTTTCTGCTTCATCAGTTATTTGTTTCCCTTTTTAAAATTATAACTTAAGTAGTGTGTGCACATTGTAATCCATCAAACACTACAGAAAGTTTGTTGCTGTTGTTTAAGTTCACATTCTCTTCCTACCTCTGGGAAAACGTGTTCATGTTAACAGTTTGGCTTGTATCATTCAGTACTTTTCTTCATATCCACACCGTTACGTACAAGCATATTGCGTCAGTTTTTAAGCCATTCACTCTCTCTCCGCTCCAACTCACCCCTGTTGTGTGATGCTGGGATTGTGACTGCAAACCACATTGCTCCTTTGCCGTCTAGTTTCCTGTTAGGATCCTTGTTTGCTTCCTGTTCGCTAACGGAACCTAACAGTGTCACTTCAGCAATATTCTTCACTCTGCACGGGCAGTTACTGCCCGTAACAGCAGCTGAATCCGGTTTGCAGTTTTTCCAGTAGTTGTGGAACCAGGTTCATCACACCCTCTCCGAGACAGCGCCGGCTGGCAAGCGCGCCTCCTGAGCCTGGATGCCAGGCCCTGGACTCTCTCCTCTGAGCCCAGAGTCACCCGCAGAAGCTGAGTAGAATCCTCGTCTCAGAACTCTGGGTTTCAGCTCCACAGGGTCCCTCCTCTAAGTCCCTAAATAAAAAAAACCCAATGTCTACCTTTTCTGTCCCCCACCCACCTAGCTTCAGGAGTGGTAGCAGCTCACTGCATTTGTTACCACCTGAAGACAAGTTCCCTTTTATTTACCCAGTTAGCAACTTGATACTTAGTTAACAATTATTTTATATTTAATTTTCTCCATTCAAATAAATGATACCGTTTCTCTCTTCTGATTGGACATTGACCAATACAGAAATATACATACATGGGAATTTTCCTTCTAATTTATTTGTTTACTAAAAAATAGGATAATACCATGCCCATTACTCCACAACCTGTTTTTTTTTCACTTAAGGTTTAATGGACATCTTTCCATATCAACACATATAACTCTAACTCATTCTCCTCAGTAGTTTCATAATACTTCATTAATGGGCATACTAACTCCCCTGTTGATGGATGTATAAGTTATGTACTAATCTTTGCCATTACAAAAAGTGCTACAATAAACATCCTTGTTCATATATCATTAAACACTAATATATTTATTTCTATAAAAATATTATTAAAAGTGGGATTGTTATGTCACAGAATGAGATAGTGATATTTTTATAATTGGTCATACTCTTCCATTTATGGCACAAGGCCCCTTTTTGTCTTATTTTATTGAATATTTTTCCCTTTTTTCCCATTCCCAATCCCTTTTCTCTTTCCTATAAGCACCCAATCTAGTGTACATATGTCTTTTCAATCTAATTCCCATAGTTTATGTGTATATCATTGAAAGATAAAAGATTATGTTATTTAGTTGTATGTTTTAATGTACATGTATGACTTAATGAAAACCTGAATAAATGAAGCAGTAGACCCATTTCCATGAATGGGACAGTTTAACATTCTGAAGGTGTAAATTATCTTCAAAATTAAATGACTTCAACGTAATTCCAATTCAAATTCCAGCAAAACTTTCAAAAATGGAAGAAAAATATGTCCATGAATATCAAATAATACTGACAAAGAAGAGCAAACATGTTGGACTCACACTAAAAAATACTGACATATTATAAAATTATAGTAAATTAAATAGTATGACATAGGAACAAAGAAACAAAACTAGGCTTACAAATACAATAGACATAAATTTGAAAGATAAAATTGAACATCTAATAATTTGTGACTATGATTGGAGGACAATTTTTTTTTTTAGGCTAGGGAGTAAAGAGTTTATTAAGAAACAATAAAAGATAGTACACAATCTGAGACATAGATTGCAGGCATGTTGCAGGGGAAGGCGCATCAATTTCTTTTTAAAAATCTGAAAAGTATGAATCTCAAAAGGAAAAAGTTTCGTGGATTTGACTACACAAAAATTCTTAAAATTCTATTCAATAAACAACACCATAGCTAATGATCTAGCAGCAAACCAGGAAATTATTTTTCAATGAATAAAACTGACAAGAAATTAACATTTAGAATAACAAGGAACTCCTGCAAATCAGTAAGAGAAATAAATAAACCAACACTCAGAAAACCCAGTAGAAAACAGGCAATAGAGTTCAATGTTCCCCATAAAACTCTTGTGCATTCTTGGATAGTTTAATTCCTAGACACTTTATATTTTTGTTGCTATTATAAATAGTATCTTATTTTCTACGATATTTTCTGCCTGGTTATTGCTGATGTCGAGGGATTATATTGATTTTTTTTGCATTGATCTTGTATCTGGCAATCTTATTCATTTTCCTGGGTTTTCACTGTAAATGATAATATCTTCTGTACGTTAAGCCAATTTTGTTGCTTTCAATCCTTATACATATATTATTTCTTGGGTTTTTGTTTGTTTGTTTGTTTTTCTTTTAATCTTATTTCATTGATCAGGTGCTAGGGTGAATGGTAGTTGTGGTGACAGAAGGCATTCTTATTTTGTTTTCAACTGTATTAGTCAGAGTTCTCCAGAGAAACAGAACCAACAGCGTGTGTGTGTGTGTGTGTGTGTGTATACATATACATATACATATACATATATATAAATCGTATATAACAGTATATATGTATATATGTAAATATTATGAGAGTCTTTCATTCCTGAAGGCAATCTCCTTTGTTAATTGTAGATATAATCAGCTGCAAATGCAATCAAATTACTGATGATTTAAATCTACAAATTATCCTAACAGTAACAATCAGGCTAGTGCTTGCTTGACCAAACAACTGGACAACCTAGCCAAGTTGACACATGAATTTAACCATCACATCAACTTTAAATGGGAAGCAGCCTGCGATTTTTTAATTAATTCTTATGTTCGCTGTCTATTTACATTTTTGAGAGTTTGTTTTTAATCATACATAGGTGTTCAATTTTATCAAAAGTTTTTCCTGATCTTTTGAGATATTTGTGGGATTTTCCTTCTTTAGTCTGTAAATGGGGTGAATTATGTAGAAAAATTATCTGATGTGAAACACCCTTGCATTCTTGGGCTAAAATTTTACTTAAGATTTTTGTATCTGTGGTGATAAGATATATTGAACTATTTAGGGTGACCAACTGTCCTGGTTTGCCAAGAACCATGCATCAAAGTTTTAAAACTGAGTACCACATCCCAGGAAACCCTGG
>JAQZBX010092987.1:0-12216 GCA_029593785.1 Cabassous unicinctus
AAAAAAGCATGGTCAGATTTCTCAATTTGGTGCCTAGCTAAGTTTGTCAGTTAAAATATAGACAGATAATGATTTCTTTTTTGGTGTGAGTATATCCCACATATTACCTGGAACATACTCATATTTAAAAATGTTTCCATTATTTATCTGAAATTCAAATTAAATTGGGCATCTTGGGTTTTTATTTTCTAAATCTGGCTGCCCTGTGCCCAGAACAACTGAGAATCTCAGCATTAACAACTCCAAAGACAGGGACATTCTTCATTTTAGTGTTGTAAATCTCACATATCAATAATCACCTTAGTGAGAAACCTAAAATGAAGATCTCTTACTATACTATCACTTTTGGTAGGTCATCTCAGGTTCTGTAACCCAAGAGACAGGCTCCAGATATTGCAGCACTGAGGCCTGAGGTCTCATGCAAAGATGAGGGCTCTCAATGGTCCTATCTGCTCCTTATCCAAAGACTTAAAGGCAATCAGAAGACAGACTTTTCTAGACAATCTTCACTACTATAAAATTCCTTCTTAGTGCACTTTTTCTGGATTTCTTACCTCAGCACTATTGATGTTTTGGGCTATAAAACTCTTTGTTTTGGGGAGCTGTCCTTGAATTGTACCATGTTTATCAAAGTCCTTGGACTGTGCCCAATAAACCCCACAAAATGACAGTAGCTACCAGTCGTTCCATCGTGACAATGAAAAATGCCTCCAGATATTGTGAATCAACCACTAGAGTTGGGGGTGCTCTTAACAACTCCTAGTTGAGAAAGACTCCCTTATTTCCTTGATTCTGGTTGACTTAAATTCTCTGCTATCTGAATTCAACTTATAACTTATAACTAATGTGTTTGTTTATTATCATGGTATCTTTCTTTTCCCGAAATGATGTCATACAGATTTTTTTAAAATATTATCTTTCAATCCAGGAAATGTGATATTTAAATCTTCCTTAAAGCTTTTTTACTTTTTTCTCTTTTTCCCCTAAAAAGCCAGCATTTTTTCCTAAGCTCTCACATCTAATTTATTTTGTTTCCACAGAAGGCTCATTTCATTCCTTTCAAGTGAATTTTATTTAAATATCTGTGTCTTCTCCCTTTTTAAACTCTTCCAAAAATTCACAGGAGCAGACACATATAATATAAAAACCTTTCAGGTCTGTCCCATTCTATTTCTCCCACTCTTGGGAAACATTTGTTCAGGACACTGCATTTGAAGAGCTAAACAAAGCCCCGTCTTCCATAAAAGGCTCAGTGGAGTCTGTTTCCCCTACCCCAATCGTCCAGATAGTGTGTTGTCATTTTCATTCATTTCAAGATAGTTACTGATTTCTTTTCGGATTTCCTCCTTGACCCACTGTTTGTCTAAGAGTGTGTTGTTTAACTTCCATATCTTTGTGCCTAATCTGGTTCTCTAGCCCTTACTGATTTCCTGCTTCATTCCATTGTAGTCAGAGAAATTACTTTCTATATTTTCAATCTTTCTGAATTCATTCAGTATTGTTTTGTGGCCTACCATGTGGTCTATCTTGGAGAATGATCCATGTGTACACGAGAAGAATGTATATCCCGCTATATTTGGGTGTAGTGTTCTGTATATGTCTATTAAGTCATAGATTTCTTGTAGAAACTAGGTTCTTGTAGACAACAAATAGATGAGTCTTATTTCCTTATCCATTCTGCTAATCTGTGTCTCTTGACTCGTGAATTTAATCCATTAACATTCAGTGTTATTATTATCAAGGAATTTCTTACATCAGCCATATTTTCTTTAGGTTTATGTATGTCATAGCTTGTTTTTATTTATCTTTTTGTCTTTTTAGTTGTACTTACACTCTCCTCCAACTCTCTCTCTCCTGTTTTTCCCTTTCAACCTGTAGAACCTCTTTAGTATTTCTTGAAGGGCAGGTTTCTTATTGGCATACTCTCTTAATTTCTGTTTATCTGTGAATATTTTGAACTCTCCACAATTTTTAAATGCCAACTTTGCTGGATAGAGAATTCATAGCTGAAAGTTTTTTTCTTTGAGTATCTTGACTACGTCATGCCACTGTCTTCTTGCCTCCATGGTTTCAGATGAGAAATCAGCACTTAATCTTATTGAGCTTCCCTTGTATGTGATGGCTCTCTTTTCTCTTGCTGCCTTGAGTATTTTCTCTTTGTCTTGAGCATTGCACATTTTGACAAGAATATATCTTGGAGTAGGCAGGTTAGGATTTATACTGTTTGGGGTGCACTGTACTTCCTGGACATGTACTTTCAGGTCCCTCAATAGGGTTGGAAAGTTTTCAGCCATTATTTCCTTCAAAACTCCTTCTGTCTGCTTTCCATTCTCTTCTTCCTCTGGGATACCTATAATGAATATGTTTGTGCATATTGTTTTGTCGTTTAAATCCCTAAGTCCCTGCTGGATTTTTCCTATCTTTTTATCTATCTGTTTGATTTCAGGTGTACTGTCTTCCACATCACTAATTCTTTCTTCTTCCAGTTCAAATCTGCTGTTATGTGATTCCAGTGTCTTTTTGGTTTCTTGGATTGTGCCATTCATCACTATCATATCCGTTATCTTTTTATGTATGTTTACAATTTCTTCAGTATGTTCTCCCAGTGTCTTCTTAATATCTTTAATCTCTTCCTTTACTTCATTAAGTTGGTCTGTGATATTTATTTGGATAGCTTTGATTAGTTGTTCAATGTTCTGCATCTCTTCTTGGTTTTTAGTTTGTTCATTGATCTGGTCCATTTCTTCCTGTTTCTTAGTAGGGTTTGTAATTTTTTATTGCCTTCTGGTCATCATTTATCTTGATGGGTTTATTCAGTTGATTAGCTTCTTTCTCTGCTCTAGAGTTTGTTTAGCTGTTGGTTTTGTGTATGTGTTAAATTTTCTTTTTGACACTTTGATCTTCTTGTTCTATTTCCTTCCTGTTTTCTGTATTCCCTTGAAGGAAAAAGATTAGGGCCAGAGAAATCAAAAGAGGTAAGAAGATAAAAAGGATAATAGTATAATAATAAAAGTTAGAAGAGGAGCTGTATAAGACTTAGTAAAATTAATATTTAACTCATGTAAGCAGTGTAGAGTTATAGGAATAAAAAAATGGAGTACCTACAATGAAATGGGAAACCAAATTAAGAAAAATATGTAGAATGATTTAAAAGGCCAGAATGATGAGGAGAGAAAGAAAGAGAAAAGAAAGGACAGAAAAAGTTAATAATAATAATAAAAAGAAAACAGAATGGACAAGATAGAAATTGAAGCCAGTAAAGTTGCGGACTAATAAAAAAAGGTGGAATGCAAGAACCACAACAAAAAGCAGAAGATAGAAAGATGAAGGAAGGAAAAGAGATAGCATTGGTAGACAAAATCAGTATACACAGAAAATGGGAAAGCAAGGAAGGAGAAGCACAGCAAAGAAAAAACAAGCTAGCAGCACCTAATTTTTTAAAAAAAGGGAGAGGGGAGGAAAGAGGAAAGAAAAACAAGAAACAAAACAAAACAAAACAAACAAACAAACACACAGGCAAGCAGTCAAACTAAGCTAAGGAAGAACAGCATTCCTTCTTGAGCCCTTGTGGAGCCTCTCAGGTTGCCTGTGTTCATCAATTAATTACCCTGCAGGCTTCTCTCTGCAGGTTTTGAGGTAAGCTTTAGCAAGTAAACTAAGTTAAAATTTATTTTTAAGTAAACTTTATTTATTTATTTATTTATTTTGGAAAAATAAGGGACCTCAAAGAAGCTAGTACAAAAATAAAATCTATGTTTTCCCTGTCCTACTGTATCAACTGGATGTTAGAAATCCTGCTGGATCACTACTCTTAAAGGAGCCAGGAGTTGAACTAGGGACCTCATATATTCAAGGCAGAAATTCCTCCACTGAGCTACCTTTTTAATTGGGTCAGTTAGCTCCTCTGAAAGCGATTCAGTCACTTTCCCCTGGGCAGGTTTTACTCTCGTAGCACAGTAGGATTCAGCAGGCTGTACGAGCAGATTCCCCCTGCCCTCTCCTGCTCTGGTTGAGTTCCTTTTTGAAATTCAAATGAAATCTTATTATAGAACTGAAAATTGGTTACTGATTGGGTACAAATTCATCAGGTGTTTACTTCTCAACAAGCTTTTTACTAGAATCTCAATACAGCTTGCTTTGGAAATAGTGAAAAGTGGCTGGGAGCAAATGATATTGTGTGAAAAATGACCTTCTGTTAATTTCAACTGTGCTCAGCTGGTTAAACATATAACTCTTCCCCAAACCCAACATGCTTATTTGGATAGTTTCAGTTATGAATCATTAATTTTACATACAGAACACCCAATCCAATGTTCAATTTCTTCAGGAAATTCCTGCATTTTGTCATAATTTCCAATGGTATTAAAAATATTACAAATGAGTAAACCAAATTTGAAAGTTTTGATGATATCAGAAGTAGATACAAATAGCTCAGATCTTTTAAATCCTACTCCAGTATTTTTTCTGGCCACACACAAGGCAGATATTTTAAGTTTATGCTAGTTTGACATAATGATAAAGAAATGTTGACTTTATTTTCCCCCAAAATTGCCAAATTGCCTCAAAAATATTTGATTTCTTTTTATCGGCTAAATTTCATGTCATTTGGTAAACATTTAAAACTATAGTCCAGGAGTACAAAATCCCCTGCCAAAATAGTATTTGAGAGTATAAATATTTCTCTTACCGGTGGTAGAAATAGAAGCACCAGTAGGTGGCAGGGTGATACCATAAATTAATGATGATCCTATTGAATAAAGAGTAAGACAAATTGAATGCAAGCTCATTGTTGTAATGTACTTTGATGATCATTCATTTCATTCCCTTTTCTTTCAAAGATAAGGCCACAAATGTTCAAAGACGATAAATGGCTATATTCCTGCAGCAACTCACATATTAATTTTTTATTTTTGCTTTTCCCATGTATTGAACTTGGGCTAATATGTGTGTGTTTAGTCATTTCCACAATAATCAATTTTAAAAAGAATATACAGAGTTGATGATCAAACAACAACAACCAAAAAACAAATAAACACTGACACTGAAGTGAGTCCACAATTGTTCCATTTAATATATTTTGAAATTAAATAACTCTGTAGCAGTTTGAAAGGAGAATTACAAGTTTTCAGCAAATACATCTTGAGTGATTACTATAGTCTAGGCATGGCAATAGTTGTAGGAGGGATATAGTGAATTAAACAAAATCCATTCTCTGTAAACCTTATCATTTAGAGGAAGAAAAACATACATGTGATTTCAATACAGTGTAATATCTTCAACAAAAATGATGATTTGAGAGCTAATGAGATCACTTAGGACTGATAAGACACAGATGCTGGGCTAGGATGAGGAAGGAATTAGGAACATTTTCCTTTCCTGGAGCCAATAAATGAATGTATAGTCCTAAGGGCAAGAAGAAATTGGTATAGTGAAGAAGCAGGGCTGAAGAAGTCAAAAGGAGAATCAAGTTCAACGTTTCTAGTTAAAGGGTCATGATGTTGTTAGTTTAGTTTATGGTTAGAACATTTGGCAGGGGGAAAAGGATGCAGTGAAAATAAGTATAGAGCCCTAAATGGAAGCTGTGACAGGTTGAAGCATTTTGTGGATCCCAGAGAAGATCATGTTCTTAAAGTTAAAACATTCCTGTGGGAGTGGGATCCTTCGATTGGATTACTTCAGTGAAGCATGACCCAGAATGGGTCTTGGTCCCTTTGCTAGGGTCCTTTAAAAACTGAGGACTGAAAGCAGCAGAAACACAGAGAAAATGTCAAAGAGATGGAGAGAAGGAATGCAGGAGCTCAGAGAGGAACCCAGGAGAGAGAAGCCAAAGATGGAGAAGCTAGAAGCTGAAGCAACAAGATCCAGAAGAGAAGCAGATGTTTCCATGTGCCTTGCCACATGGAAAGAGTCCAGGATTGCCTGTAGCTGAACTTCAGTACACAGCATTTCTGATTATGCCTTGATTTGGGCATTTTCACAGCCTCAGAACAGTAAGCTTTTAACTTAATAAATTTCCATTGTAAATGCCAAACCATTTCTAGTATATTGCTCCCAACAACGTTTAGCAAGCTAAAACAGGAGCCAAACCTCAAAGGACCATGTATGTATGCCATGCTGTGGAGTTTATCAAGAAAAACTATGGAATCAGTGAAGGATGTATGGAATAATAAAATACACATTGTGTGTTAGAAAATGCATTTTGGCTGCAGTCTGAGGAAAAAGTTGAAAGAGGAAGAAATGCCACTGAGAGGCCAGATTTGTAGGCTGCTCCTGCAGTGATATAAGACAATACTGTTTTCCCAATTTGACTTCCATAAGTACCTAGTACATGCTGTTGCTGTCAGCATTTGTGTTGTCTCCCCACTCCCCGCCTCTAGACTAAATGAACTTGTTTTTGTCATTTGGTCTCAACTCTACCATCACAATCTCAGGGAGGCCTTCCAAGGTTTATGGAAAATTGTCCCATTCTCCTATCACACAATCTACAATCTGTAACTCTCACATAGTTGTCTTTTCATATCTATTTTGATAATGTTCTCATTATGCTTATCTTCCTCACTAGATGAAACTCTCCACGAATGCCTGGTCCATAGATTTCACAGTCACCATTTTATCTCTAGTCAGGTGTACATCACTCTTTTAGTGCCCTAGGGCTGTCATGACAAAACACTAAACACTTAGTAGCTTAAAACAAAAGAAATTTATTGTCTCATTGTCCTGGAGGATAGACGTCTAGACTCCAACTGTAAGTGAGCCCTTACTTCCTCTCTATCCTGTAGGGGAGAATCTACTCCATTCTTCTCTCTGGAAGTGGCTTGCTGGGAATTTATGACATTCTCTGCCTCAGTTGCAATATGGCATTTTTTCACTCTGTCTGTGTCCAATTTCCTCTCTGTAAGAAGACACCAGTAATATTGTATTAAGGTCCACCCTAAACCACTTTGGCCTCATCTTAACTAAAAATGCCTTCAAAGATGCTGTTTCTAAATAGGGTCACACTCTTGGTACCAGGGGTTAGGACTTGAAGGTATCTTTTTGGGGACACAATTCAATGCATAACAATCCCATATTAAGAACCACAAATCAAATGAAAGGGAGATGTCTGTGAGAGTTATTGCCGCCCTACAGTCTCATCAATATTTGCTGTTGTCAACTTCTCAAATGGTAACCTTTTTGGGGGATATATGGCAGTAACCAATTATGATTTTACTTTCTTTTTCCTTGATTTTTAATGAGACTAAGAATCTTTTAATATGTTAATTAGTCATTGGATAGCTTCTTTGATGAAATACCTATACTGGTATTTTGCGCCCCCCCCCCCCTTTTTCCCTTTCAGATGATTTGTAATTCTTTATATATAAAGAACTTTAATTAGTTAAAGTTTTAGTTAACTAATTAAAGTTCTTTATATATGTTGGAGAGGATCCCTTTTTTGGGCAAATTAGTTACAATCTCATGGCTTTAGCCACTAGAAAGGAAGAATTCTTTCAGTATAGACCCAGATAATCTCTACATTTTCCCCATAATCTTAATATTTGCAAATATTTCATTGAAATTGGAAAATAATATTCTTTGATTATATATTCTTACATAACTATCTAACATGTGTATATTATGAGCTGATACTCTAAACATTTTTAAATGTTTTTGCAGCACAAAGTAAAATTTAAACAAACTAAGAGAAAACAAACACATAATATATGAAAAATGAGAGAACTTTCAATATATTTTTGAAAGTTTGTGAATTCTAGCTAGTTTTACTTTATAACATTTTAAACAATATAATTTTAAGTGAAAATCAGAATGCACATGTGCTATGAGGGTATGAGAACTTAAAAAAGGCATATATAAATGCTCATTTCTAGGTTATGGAGTTTAGTTTAATTTTATTTTATAAGTTCTGATTTTTTTTATCTATGATAAGAATGAATTGATTTCATGAAAAGAAGAATAAATTATGTTTCAATAACAATTGAAATAAAGTAGAAAAATGGATGGTTTGAAGAAAATGCTGTCAAAGTAGATAAGGTTACTCAAAATGCAGGTATAAATAAAAATAAATAATAATGTTAAAGACTTGGTAATATCTTCCATCACAGGGATATGGCAGGTAAGGGGATTCCTTGGAAAAATAGTAGAGGGAAAATTAACAGCCATTAACATTGATAAGGGAAGGTTAATTGTTTCTGTCACTAATGGGCTGCCAATGTAATATACCAGAAATGATTTGGCTTTTATAATGGAGATTTATAAGCATACAGTTTCAAGGCTGAGAAAAATGTCCAAATCAAGGTATCAAGAGAAGCTTTCACCTAAAGATCAGCTGCAGGCAAACCTAGACTCCTGCCATGTGGCAGGGCACAATGGTGGCATCTGCCAGGCTCTGCCTTCTCCTCTAGGCCCTTGCTTTCAGCTTCTGGCTGCTCCAGCTGTGGTTTTCTTTCTCATCCTCTGTGGGTTCCTCTCTCTGTACCTCTGTGCCCACAGATTCCAGCCTCCGGCCTTCAGGACCCTCTCTCTCAGCCTCTGGGGGTTTATCTCTACATCTGAAGCCTTTGTTCTCTGTGTGTACCTTCATCCCCTTTACAGAAGACTCCAGTAAAAGTATTAAGACCCGCCCTTGCTGAAGTAATCTAATCAAAGGGTCCCACGTACAATAAGTTCACACCCACCAATTCAAGAACATAATTCTTGGGGGTCTACAAAAAACATAAACTACCATAGTCCCAGATTGTGTTCACTCTTCAAAGTTTTTATTAGACTGGGAGATGCATGCTGGAGTAGCCAGCATCCTTCTCAAATGATAAACTGAGACGGCACTAGTGTTTCCCATTTACCCACAACTCAAAGCTGATTACTCTTTCTATAGTTTTTCTTTCCTCTGGTGTAGGAATTATGTCCTTTCTTTCCAGACCAACAGAGTTTACACAATTATTCCTCTGGCAAAATGGAAACTGGTCTTACCTTAGTTTCCAGATACACAAGGGGAAGAAAGATGATTTTATTGATATTAATATTAATATTATTAGGCCTTTGAACAAAGTTTTGAAAAAAAAGTTCAGCTTCACCTTGGTCAAATTATCCTAATGGGAATTTACAAACTCACAGAGGTACGGGAATAAAATTTCTGCCAGGTTAAATATCTCTTCATTAAACCTGTTTGAAAATCAAACAGGAATCATGTATTATATTTATTCTCCCAAGAAACTGTGATAAATATACAATATGAGGATTGATAAAGAATATATGCCAACATGAATGTTGAAGATAGATTTTTTTTTCTTGAAAATTTAAATAAAATTGGGAAAAGGTCTTGAATTTTCTTAGCGAAAACTGAAACCTTTCCTTAGAGAATAGGTAAGTGCCACCTTCAGGATTCTGCTGAACTGTTACATATTGAGATTTAGTAATACATATTCTTTGAATTTATCAGTTGATTTGGATTCTATGGAAGCCGTGGTTTATTGCATGTATCCTAGATTTAAATAAAGCACCTGGAGAATTGGACATTGGTCACCTATTAAGGTTTATTTAAGAAGACTTCAACTAATCACTGTCCATGATCAAAAAGAAATATAATTTTGGTATTTATTATTAAAATAGTAACAACGATTTTTTTGTGTCTTGACTAATGTTTACTGGAAAACTCTGGCCATAATTTAGTAATAGAAATGCAATCAGTTGTTGAAACTATTGCTCCTTCTACTTGGTAATATAGAGCATCTTTTGTGGCTTTATATTTTTATAGAATCCACATATCGCAATTTACACTTACTGTGTCATTTGCATAAGTGAATTCAAAGGAGGACAACAACAATTTCTTTTCCATCATTTTTGAAAAGTTGATAGGAAATAAATAAAGCAGAATATGAGTGATTTGTATTCCAGAGAAGGGTACAAGAAAATCTTGAAACTCAGAGACCTAAGATTCAATACAAATCTGAAGAGCATAAAATTTTGTTTTATTTTGTTTCCATTATGTCCAGATCAGTGATAATATGTGGCACTGGCGCAAACATTCACCAAGTTAAGATACCCTTAGAGAGATAAGCTGAAGTATTTAACAAGTGCACAAAAATAAACAATATAGAGCCAAGTAGTCAATTCTAACTGTCAAAAGACCTAGGAGGTGAAATGCAACTTGTACAAAAACCTCTGTATAAGTTTTTTCAGTTAATTAAACAATGTTAACTACATTAACTGGGAGAATAATGATAAGCTAGTTCTAAATGTTTTTCTCTGATTCCTTAATCTTTGAATAAACCCACTTTTGAGTCAGTAAAAAAGAAAAAAGAAAAAAAAAAGGACCTAGGAGGTTTGAGTATTCATTGCTTGGTGGGCTGCAGTAATCAGTGAAATCTATCTAGAAATGGTAGGAGTTGAACAGACTCTGATGAAGTAAGCAAGACCTGATTGGGAATGGTGAATGTCTGGCTCCACTGTAGCAGAGAGCCATAAAGAATCTTATGGCTAAACGAAGATTAAATGCATACCAATTAAACTACAGTGTTTACTGGAGATTTCTGAGTATGTGGATTACATAAAAGGAGCAGTTTTCAGGAATTAAGATAGCAAGGTATGGTGGGTCCAATGAAAGGGAGAGAGCCTGGAGGCTCTGTGATATTCCTTATTTGCAGTGATTGTGTGATTGGACATCTTTAGTATCTAGGGTGTTAAAGGAGATAGGAGAGAGACAATGACCTGAGGCAGTAATTGTGGATTTATTCTGAAGTGCTTGGAAGAAAGATAACACCCAGCTGCTGCATTCTTAGAACTTACCTCAAAATCACTTATGGGGTCAGGCATGGAAGAGGCCCATAAAGATCATCTAATTTAACTACCTCAGTTTACTTATGGTTAAACTGAAGTGCAAAAAAGTGAAGTATTAAAATCATCTCCTTAGGAAGTAGTATGGCCAGATGGAAGAGATGTTTTACTTTGTTTTTCAAATAGCCCAGTGTTTTAAATGACGGTTGATAAGGCATAATATAACTATTTATGTAAATATGAAGATATTAAATGATTCTTGTAGAAATATAAGAGTGATACTTTCTTGACCTTTTATAGATATACTTGAAAATAGGGAAAATAATAATTTAAGTGATTCAGGAGCATAGAATACACTTTTAAAGTGGTGTACCATATGGAGTTTGTATCAGATTAAAAATAAATTAATATCCTCATTTTGTAAACTGGAGTTCATCTCCCTTATAAACTGGAGTTGGTGCATTTTTGCGATTACAATATTTTTCACCAAAAATTTATCAAAATAACCTGTGTTAAAAAATATATGTGTTTATTTTCCTCATAATTCCCAATTATTCCCTTTATTTTCCACTTTTGGTATGCAAGACGACCTGTTAACATAGTGGCATCTAAATTTTCTTTCTCAAATGTGATTGGTTTATTACATGATAAAGAATCTCACAAAGATTCAGTGGGTTCGATCAGGCAGGTTCATAGACTCTTGGTGAGGGAAAAAGAGATGAGAAATCTTAAGGGATCAAGCTCATGAATCAAGTTAAAGGTGAAGAAAATAAACACTGCAATTTAAAGTGTAACAGATTTTTTTTCACTAACACATAGGAATATAATTTTGAAATAAGTTATAACAGAGCAAAATTTTTTTTAATCTCTGGGAATAATTTTAAAATTATAAAATGCAATTGTTAATTGAATTAGATAGTTAATTTACCACTATGGATAGCCCTCCTTCACTATTCAGTAGAAATGATACCAAAAGGACATTGTGTGGCACTTGATGCTAACTATCATACTCTGGATCGATTTATGTTTTTTATCTCCAAAAACCCTACTTTATGTTAAGAGTTTTATCTGCACAAATTTGAATGATTTTAAATCCACTGAAAGGAAAAATGGAGAGAAGGACTTACAGTTTTGAAAAAAAATTTCAAATGCTGAAAATTATAAATAATTAATATAAAATATCTTACATACTAAGAAGTTCATGTTTTATATATGTGAAGTTGAGAAATTACAGTGTGATTTGAAGGAATGGATTAAAAACTTGTTTATAGATAGCTCTTTCTTAGCTTATCAATGATTCTTGAAATTTTACCAGTAGAGAACTATTTATCTGTTTAGGTCTAACATTTCTTACCAGAAAAACATTATAGAGGTGGTATTATATAACTCTATAATAGTGACAAGAAGGAGGGTGTGAAAATAATGGGAATAGAGAAGAAAAAAGCTAGT
>JAQZBX010092988.1:0-12210 GCA_029593785.1 Cabassous unicinctus
AAAATAAATAAATCTTAAAAAAAAAAAAAAATTGCTTTATATATGAATTCGCATTCTAATATTTTCATTTGCTAAATCTGACAACTCCAACCAAAAGCATCTTGGTCAATATGTGGGTCATATTCTGATTGTGCATTTTGAACTTCCATGGGTAAAATTCTTTCATTTTTATTAACTAATTTATTCATATAATGATTAATTGATTTTTACTAAATCCCAACTTATCAATTCTACTTTTATTTAATATCGCCTGTGTACAAGACCATGTACTGTTTGCAAAAGGGAATAAAAATAGATGTGCAATCTTTGCTTCTAAGGATCTTAAAATCTATGTAAGGGAGAAAATCTAACTTCATTGATACAATTAGTGAAAAACATAAAACAGGATAATAATAACACCAGTTTATTTAGTACTGCATAATTTATAAGGTATTTTCAAATAACTTTTTGAATTAGTTTTTAACTTCAAAAACATTAAATGACTTTCCTAGATCTCCCAGATAATATGTTAACACCACCAAAATTTTATTCCAGTTTTTAAATAGAGTTTTCTGCTCTACAATTCTGTCATTCATTATTAAGTAAAAACCTGGAATACATGGTATAGCATATAGTCCCAAAGTGATATGAAGGAAAAGTTAGGTGGAATCATTAGAAGACTGACCAGTCTCTCTGTGATATAAAAATAGGAAATTTGGTAAGTTGAACTCAGCTTATTTTGTACCTGTACCTGCATGACAGAGAAAAACTTCACCATAAGCTCAAATTGCTGCTAGGAAATCATATCACATCCCACTAGTCCACCGATATCACTCCTCTTCTAGGCAACCATTTCATGATTTTTGCTCTTTAGTTAACCTTCTCAATCCTTACTCAGCTAATGATGTAGAATTCTAGTTCACAGAGAAAATAGAAAACATTAGAAAGAAGTTGCTGATCACTCCCAAATGTAAATCGTTAGACTAGACCTATTTCCTAAACTCCCCATACTTGTATATACAGCAGCTTAATCAACATAATCATTTGGCTAGGCAATAGGTTCTTCAAACTTTATATAATCAAGGCCAAAATGCTAATTTCTCCTTTCCCATACTATACTGGCTATTCTCATATCTTCTCCAGTCTCAGAGTGGAAACTTCTTATTTCCACAAGCTTAGGCCAAATATATTGGAATAATCCTCACTCCCTTTTCTGCTCTGACACACCCTCATCCAACCCTTCAGGAATTCCTTTTGGTGTAATACTTAAAATGTATCTTGAATTTAACCATTTCTCACCAGCTATTGCTACACCCTGGTGCAAAGTTTCATCATCATCACCTAGATTACTGCCGTTGTCTCCTAACAGGTCCATCTCTCCTAGCCTTGCTCCCCTTCAGTCTATTATCAATATAGCACCTGAGTGACTCAAGTCCATTCGGTGCCCTGCAGACTCTAAACACCCAGGCCTTCTGTTATCTATTTGACAAACATCTTCTACTGTCATCTCTTTCTCTTCCTGCACTCCAGCTACCCTGACCTTCTTGTTTTATTTCAAAAACACAAGACCAGCTCCCATCTTGGGGCTGATCACTAGATATTCTTGAATGTTTCTTTCCCCAGATACCTGCTGTGAATGTTTCTTTCCCCAAATACCTGCTGTGGTTTACTTCCTCACCTCTTTCAGCTCTTTTCCTCTCCTTTTAAGAGCTTCATCTCCTCCTTAACACATGGCACTCTCTATCTGCTTTCCCTGTTCTGTTTTCCTCTACCATATTAATTATAATATGATACATCTATATATTTTTTACTTATTCATTTATTGTCTGTCTCTGCCCAATAAAATATAAGTTGCACGAGAGGAAAGACTTTCTTATTCTTTGCCGTATTCCTTGTGCTGAGTACCCTGAGTACCAGGTGCCTTGCATGTGGCAGACCTTCATTAACTACGTGTTGAATCAATAACTGATAGAAGTCAATACTGGTGAGAACTATGTCAGGCTTTGAATCTAGGCAGGAAAGTATAGGAACCATTAAGATTTTTGGCCAGAGGAAAGTATTTGAGAATTAACATGGCAGGCATACTTAGGATGTATTATGCATTGGAGAAACTAAAATAATAATTCATTGCCTGAGGGGTTGGAGTTAGAGGTAGGGTAGTGGTAGAGTTTGGTAAGAGCTCATTAGGTTTAGGGGAGAGGAGTTTCTTAAGGTATTCTCACAGCTAGGGGATGCAATCACTACATTCAAGACGGAGAGAACAGATGGGAGGCTGTCACAGGAATCCAGGTTTGAAATGACATGGGTATGAATTAGGAGTGTGACTGGCAATGAAGAAGACAGAAAGGCACAGATCTGAGAGACCATTAAAGACAGAATACATGGGATTCAAGGATAGATTAGAAATCGAACAGAAGTTAGAGATAATAGATGACTTGGAGATTTCCAAATTAGGATACCAGAAAAATAATAGCACCTCTGATTTAAAAGAGCTATTTGATCAACTTAAGTAATTTTTATTGTTGTTGTTGTTGTTTTAGACATGCTTTGTACTTTTATGATTCTTTTAGAAGCTGGCAACAATAGTAGGTAAAAGATGGAGGCTGAACCCAGTCACTAGTGACTTCCCATTTTTGGTGATCAAGACAAATGCCTGACTGTTCTCTGGATCACTCCAGATCCGGATGTTGGAGTATGTCAGTTTCTACTCCCTCTCTCCATGGCATGATGGGACTACACATTTCCTATAGTGTTTTTATCAAATGGACCCTTTGTAAATTGTTTTCTTATGCTACCTGTAAAGTTGTGTTTGGTGGCGCTATTCCAAAGTGAAGTCAAGGTCACTCAGGAAGTTTCTGGCTTCCTGGAAATTCTCACTCACTAAACTCCCAGTAATCGTGTATCAGAACAGGTCACTGTTACGGTTTGTCAGCCATGCTCAGTGGTAGAAGCTCACACACCATCTGTTCTCATATGCGTGGTTTTGCCCAGAGCTATTTGTTCTTTATCTTTCTTTTATTTTTTAATTTTTTTGCACCAATTTCCACAAATACCAAGCAGGAAAATCTTAACAAATTTTGCTAGCACTGGGGTATTTGAATGTTAAATAAATTAAACTTGGGGAGACCACATCTTTAAGGGGATCGTGCTGAAGTTCATACATATAGAAAGCAGATGAGGTTTTTTTGTTTTGTTTTGTTTTTTTTGTTTTTGTTTTTTTAACCTCTAGATGGACTTGTCTAAAAGGTTAGAAGGGTTTAACCTCTAGATGGACTTGTCTAAAGGTTAGCTGCAGGGCAGCTCCTCTTGCCCACCACTAAAGTCGAGGAAGAAGAAAACCTAGCATTTACACAGTGTTATAATTACCTGCGTGACTGAGAGTTAGTATGAACTGGGCTCGAAACTAGGCATTTTCCGATAAGATCAGAGTCAAGAAGATGTTCAGTCTAGTCATTCTCTTTACGATAAAATCTACCTTCAAATATTAGAGAAAAGACCTGTCCCTCATCCTGTACTGATGGATCTGAACTCCAGAGGAGAGCTTGAGGACCTGTCTGTCTAACAAGCACCCAGATGATTCTTAGGGTCAGGCAAGGGTGGGAATTACTGACTAGAGATAAGTGTGAGTTTAGAAGGAGAAACTGTGTGTGAGGTCCGGCTCAACACTGGCTAGCTGAGGCCCGACAGATGCAACAACCTTCAAAATTTTTGGTTTCCTTAGTATGAAAATAAGAAGGATAGCATAAATACCTTTTAATGAAAAACAAAATCTCAACTGTTCAAATGAAATATCTGGTATAACTAATATAAAAGAAATTTAAATGATTAATAATTTAAAAATTAGAGAAAATAAATACTTTGGTACATTCAAATGAAAAGACTGCTCGATGATAGATAAAGTTGTGAGTAAATAAGCAAATGTACCTTCCAAATTAGTATCCTGCTAAGAAATGAAAGCCTATAGCCAGATATAAAACCATTCAGATCCTCCTGTTAGCCTACCCCATTAAACCACATAACTAACTAAAACAAATCTAGATGATCTGTGCCAAGGTCAAAGGGGAGTAGACATGTACAAAATTCAAAATACTAGACAAGCCAGTATTCACTGGACTGGAGCTTGGAGTATAATCTTAGATATTTTATAGCATTGTTATTTTCTTATTGAGTTTTGCTTGTAGAGCTGTTTCAAGCATTATATAATCTATTATAGGCAGTTTGAGCGAAATTTTAGATAAATGCTAACTGTAAAACAGTTGATGTAAGTGGAGTTTACAATACCTATGCAGGATTTTCTCTGTATTTCTTCATTTCCCATGCATTTATTTAGTCCTGCTCATAATACACAGTGGTGGGCACAGGGGCAAAGCACACTAACATTTGAAAGATGTTTTCTGCCTTCAAGGAGTTAATAACTTAGTGGCAGCAAGGAGGAAACAAGAATAGTGGGCTCAAGAACAAGTCAGAAAAGGCAACAGTTACTGAGGAAGGACTGAAAAACTGTGTTTCCTTCAGTGGAGATGCGAAGCTTCGACTGCTTATGTATCATACATATAAATGCTTCACATATCCTGAGGTTCCAGTTCCACAGCCTTGGAGCCAGCCAAATACTATTTAAATGGCAGTGCTTACTTTGCCCTGCCCATGCTGGCCCTGCCCCTTTAAGGGCAACAAGGCTCTACCCAGGCAGCTCAGAAATTCAGGAGAGAAGCAAAGCAGTTGATGCAACAGATCAGAGTGGTGGAGACCGAGGGGTGAGACCCCTTTCCACCCCTTGCCTGCCATGCAGCCTTAGGCAACATATTTATATATTCTGAGCCACAATTCCACATCTGTAAAAATGGGATCATGTTAATAAAAATCTCTAGCGAGCCATCCAGAGGAGACTTTGGATAGCAGAAAACTGGTTATTCAGCAGGTAAACAAGAAACCTTTGTGACTCTATAAATTGATGGAATATTTAATGATGATTATGGATTACTGATATAAATGATTAGAAGTGACAATGATATTAAGTTCAATTTTTTAAAAAGACCATATCTTTTCAAGATACATACTGAGATATGGACATTCATTATAGTATTATCTCTACTTCTATATGTTTGAAGCTTTTCATAATAAAGAGTGAAAAAATAAAATAAAAAAGCAAGGTATTTGATGAATGGTGTGAAGGGAATGCCTTTTCCCAAAATCAAAATATATTTTTTCCTATCTTTATCATGGTCTTTTGTCATTTATTCAGGGATACACTAGATATACATAGGCAACAAAAGGAAAAACTATGGAAATAATTCTTCAGTCTCTGTAAACTAAAAAGGGAAACTATTACAGGCTGCCAAAGTCTTGGAAGGCCCCATCATTTCCCATCCTGGGTCCCCCTTTTATGGTGCCTAGTAAAATGTGGATTTATGTTCACCAGAATATCACCTACTGTATAACAAGTCGAGTATAAAGTACCATATTGGACTACCATATGGCTACTAACCTCAGAGGTTGGTAGCAACTATCAATGTAGAAATTTGAGAGCAGAATGAGCCTCAGGATAGAACCAGTTATCACTCAAGCATGCTATATAATTGGCTGTAGTGAGAAACTAAAAAATGTCTCAGAAACCAGATGGATTTGAAATGTTCCATTATTCATAAACACTTTTTTTTTTCTGGCTGTACTTGTTCCCATTCCCAAATATTCTGACACAGAAATTTGCTGAAGATGGTGTACGGCATGAAAAGGGACAAAAAGTCTTTGCTTGTTTTTCTGGAAGGTGTCCCTGCAGCCATGGCATTCCAGGAGCCAGAACAAATGTCTGTGGCAATTTGTTCAGGACGCCTCTTGGCCTGTGTGTGCTATATGCAAACGCCTGTGTGGAGGGGACCATGGCAAGGGTGGGAGGCTGTCTGTGAACACGGCTGCAGTTAAGCTCAGGCCTTTGGGGCTCTGGATGCCCATCCTCTCCATCCACGCTGCTGTCTCTCCCTTTGGGAGCATTCAAATGGCAGTCATTGATATCACTGATACTGTTCTGGCAGGAAGTGGCTCCCTAAGGGAGTCACTCAGTCTACTTCCTACCCTCCTTCCTCCTCTACTTCTCAACCTCCTTCCTTTTCCCCCACTCCTTCTTTCAGCTGGAGAGAGAAGGAGAAGTCAGGGACACTTCATTTGGAAGTGAAGAATTTTTCAAATAAATAATGAGCCAGAGCAACAAAGAAGAAACTTATCAGTGACATGTATAAACAATGACGGTTATAAAACCTTCTCAGACAAGCAGTTTTGCAGTTTGGTAATTTACATACCAGATGAATGCAGGAAGGAGCACACCTTTCAAAGGGTATTTGCGTGTCACTGGAGGATGTGAAAGGAGAAAATCCGCCCCTCTCCTCTGTAACGTGGCAATGAAGAATGCAAGATTGTGCAACAACTCGGGGACACCAAAGTTAAGGCATTTCATCAGACATTTTCATTCCCCTTAGAAGCAATCCAGCTGCCTTAGGGATGTTGGGAAAACGTCTATTTAAGGCATTAGTGTAATTATTGTTTAGGGGGGCAGTTTGTTTTGTGTGATTTATAATGAGAATGAAAGAATTGATGGATTTGAGGTCGGTAATATACGATTAGTATGAAAGATTAATCCTATCCATGCTTTCACACCTAAATCTTACTCATCACAACTTCAGTTAGTTAAATCAAAATTGCCGATGGATATAACAGGAGAAAATCCACAATTGAGAACTTCAATTTAAATGCAGTGAAATGTAACTATCATAGTGATAAAACATAATGTGCATTTTGTTGGGTTGTTAATGATTTTATTATAGCTACCTAATATTGTTGTATGGGTATTTCTCAGTTATGAAGAAGAATGTCCCATTAGATGACTTGGATGGCACATAATCTATGAATGACTTAGCTATAACTAAGAACATATTTAAATTTTACAGAACATTTACTAACCATTATTCTATTAGTTTTATGTTAAAGATGTTCTGGCATTCTTTGGGCACATATTACTTGACAATAGCAGTCCTTTCAAAACCCAACTCAGGCTCCCAGGTTAAGGGCAATCCCATTTCCCCATCAACCTCCCATGCAATCTTTCCCAGGGACAATCACCACACCTGTATTCTTCAGATACTCACTTTCCATAAGATGTATTATCTCTGCCATACACTATGGCCTTTAGAATCTCCCAATCTTTCTTGGCCTTGGAGAAATCTTAGAGAATATCATATTCAATCTTTGCTTTCTATAAACTAAGGAACTTCAAGTGACTTGCTCAAGGTCAAAGCTATCTATGAAACTAGGAAGTAAAGTAAGCATATTTTTCTCAGACAATAATGGTACCACCATATTAGAGGCTGTTTTGTATCACCATCCAATTACCTTTGATTATGAGATGCTTCACAAAAGGTTTAAAAACCTTTCATGGCAGAGACACTTCATATATTTCCTTTTTCTCCCAGAATGTATTGCTGAAAACATGCCAGACAAGCAATGAGTATATTGAGTATGTTGGATAGTGATGGGAAATACAATTTTGAGGATAGAAAATCATCAACTATAGTATGATTTTTGGGTATAAAATATGCCACTTGAATCTGGGAAGAACTGCTCTGCAAAGTTTGCCATTTATCTACACCTACCATTTGTAGGAAGGAACAGTGACACATCCAGATTTTACAAGATGCATGTGATGATTTTCCTAGGATGTGTTCAACTTGTGTGCCCTTACAAGTTCACATTGATGCTTTCAGTTTCGACCTCTCAGTAGGGCTGCTGTACACAGTTGCTCAGGTTGTGCACAACCTATACTGCCATATGCAGTAACCCTGATTAAGGAGTACTGGATTCATTAGAATCAAACTTGGTCTTCCTTGATGGGAAGAGTTATTAATCTACTCCAATATTTTCAGCCATCTTTTGGAGGCCAAATACCTATTTTACTAATCAACAAATATGATATGTTTGTGCCAGACACTCTGAAATATTCCAAAAGGTGTAAGATGCAGAACATATCCTCAAGTAAATTAAAGATTACCTGTAGAAATGAGACTGCTTGAAAAATCCTCTAAAAATCTTAAGAATAAGTACTAAAAAATTATAGGAAGAAAATAATCTGGCTAAAATGACCAGGGAAGATTTACAGAAAAGATAAAATTTGTATTAGGTTTTGAAGATTGGGTAGTAGTTAAAAGAGAAAAAAGGGGCTAGCATTCTTGTTGAGTTGTGTGGTGTAGGTACAAAGACACAAAATAGGTTAAGGTATGGGTTTGAATGATAGAATTTATGCATCAGAGTAGTAGGTGATGCAAATTTGTAATGATAATCTAGAACCAGCTAGTGGAATATTCTGAATGCCAATTTGGTCTTCATTTTGAAGAACTAGGTCTTAAAAGGGGCATAGACAATGAAAACCAGTTGTTTAGGTCAATTACCTTGGCAGGATGGATTGGAGAGTGAAGAGAGTTATAAATATCCCATGGTTAACCAGACAAATTGATAAGAAAGGATCTCATTGTTAAAGACAGAAGAAACTGAAAGTATATGAGAGAAACTCAATGATAAAACTGAACGGGCTTGTTGACTGTTTTAGTTTGGTGTTTAGAGGAAGGAAAGGGAGCAGTTGATGGTGATTATGAGGTTTCAAGGTTGGAAGACTGAGCAAATGGTGTCATCTTCTTAGATGAGGCTCAGCTAGAAAAAAGGATGAGAAGACTGTTGGGTCAGTGAAGAAAGACATGTGTTAGGTCATTATTGTAGAGAAGAGGCTGTGTCTAGATAAATCTCTAACCTGTCTATAGACAAGGTTTTTGAAGTTGTTTCTATAAGGAGATATTTGAAGGCATGTGAAAGTAAATAAGATCTTTGAGGATGTGTCATTATCTAGTTCAGGAAACATTTGTGATATTTTTATTTCAATGAAATATAAACCTCAAGAGGAACAAAGCCCAATAATTGATGTCACTCTCCTCCTTTTTTCTATCAAAGACAATGCTTAGCAAAATCCAGATATTATCCCTACTGCCTCTCGTCATCAACCTGAACCCATGACTCTTCCATCTTTGAATGCTCCTAAGACTCAGAGCTAGTGTAGCTTATTTGGTGGTTGGTAGCTCAGGAAGGAGATGTCTTGACTATGTGTTTACAGTCACTATCCTCTGGAACCAACCACATACCCATTCCAATCTGGATAACTGCTTATCTGACTCTTTTTATTACTGTCTCCGTGTCACAAATTGAGATTCCATAGGAAAAGAAAAATCAGTAAGCACATCACTTTGCCTTAAGTGGCATAAAGAGTGACAAGCTTCTTCCTAATCTGCCTAAGGAGATAAAGAAAGAGCAAGTGATCTCTAAGTAAAGGATCTTTAATTGGAAATTTTTACATATTACTCATAGTAATATTCCAGACAATACTGCAAATTTTACCTAAGGGAAATGATCATAATCGATGAATTAGCTCCAACTGTTCTCATGCACATACAAAATTGTTACAAGGTAGTGCCAAGCGTCCCATATTCCAATCAGGGAGTTCTGCAGAGTCTTCCAGAATATGATAAAAGAGAAGAGAATAACAGCAACACAAATAACATTTTCAGGCAGTTACTGTATATAAAGCCCTGTACTGAACATTATCTTATTTAATCCTCACTATATATATTACTATGATTATTAACCTCATTTTATTGATGGGAAAACTCAAGCCTAGAAACCCATCCTCTTAGCCCATCCTCTTAGCCACACAGCTATTGGAGAATGTTTAATTTAGGGTAAAGAGAACGAAGGGAAAATTACTGAAGAATATGGAATTGACTTTGAGTAGAAAGATTCAAGAAGAGGGTTATATTAAAACATGATACATGTCAAGGAATTACAAATTGGGAATTAAGGAGAATGTAGATTAAGAAAAAACATGAATCCAGAGAAAAGGAAGTCATGATGGTACTTTTAGGGAGTGCATTTTAGGTTAGTTATGATAGAAATTAGATTCAGAAACTTTAGGTGTGATTGTGTAGTAAAGATGTGGTAGAGCTAAAAACAAAACAAAACAACACACACATACAAAATGCTGTAATCCTAGAAGTCTAACAGTGAAAAGTAAAATGTAGTAGCTACCACTAGAGTCAAGCATGCTATTCTCAGTGTGGGGGAACTTGTGCTTGAACGAAGGCAGGCAAGGGTTTGTCAACCAAAAGAAAGGACCCAAAGAAGATGAAAAGAGAAAGGCGATCTCAAGGAGGTAATGGAATCAGGAACTCCAGTCAGGAAGTAAGTACTGGAAGGGAAGATAAATGTCTTTTCTTCTAAGAGAGGAGGGGGGTGAAAAGGAACAAGTGGCTAGAAAATGGAAATCCCCTGACATTACCTTGCAAATCCTAACTTTTTATTTATTTATGCATGTGTTTGTTTGTGTTAGTTGAGAAGGAAATCATTCTCCTCAAGCTTGAAAATTCCTCCTTGCCTTCAGGTCCATTCAGGTCCTGGATGTCAATGACTGCTTTTCTATCCAACATCCCCTTTCCATTCCCACCAGTATTTGTAGTCCCACTACTAACTTGTAGTGTTTTGATAAGAATACTTAGTGCTACCATTTACTGAACACCTCCCATGTGCTGGCACATTCACATCCGCTGTGATTAAGCCTCAGAACAGTGCAGCAAGAGATGGGCATGATTGTGCCATCTTACAGGAAGATGCTGACGGTTTCAGAATGTAACTTGCTCAGGTCTACATGATTATAAGTGCAGAGAGAAATGCAACTCAGTTCTGCCTGTCTGCCAAGACCATCCTCCTTTCACCACACCATCTTACTTTACAGAGCAAATACAATACTTAGAATGTTTTATGGTAGAAACGGGGCTAGAAAATGAACAGAGATAACCACTTAGCACCGACAACCCAATGGATTTATTTGGCATGAGTGGGTAGTGGGTCACGTCTACTGAATTCAGGGTCACGTCTACTGAATTCCCTTAGGATGTGGGAACAGAAAAGACAAACCGTGGGAATCATCACAGGTGAGGATTGTCATGGCAAAAAGGACCAACACACTGAAGGCAAAAAGCCAAATCACAGTCTTGAGATTCAAGTAAAAAGAGATTAAGCTTAGAGGTAAGTGAACAAACCTTACCTGTGGGCCTTCTCTGCTGAGCCAATTGGAATGGAGGCTTCTCTGCTGCATTCTCAGCCTTGAATGCATATTTTGTCTCTTGATTTTGAGATGCTGGGTTCTTATAGCTCCTGATCTCAGTCATTTGGTTCTTCCTCATTTCAAACCTTTTCTTTTCGTTTTACTTTTGCACTTTCCTTTAGTTCAATTACTACACTCAGTTATGAGTGCCAAAATTAAAATATATATATATATATATATATAAAACTACACCATTGTAACAATTTACTGTGTTTTCAAGCTTTCCACTTTCTCTCCCAGTCCCTGGGCAAAATAACATTTGAATTTTAATTAGTTCCAAAGATGGAAGAGATGTGGTATTTAACTGCACATCTCACTATTCTGCAACTTTTTAAATTGACTGCTCCATCCAGTTACCCCCATTTTACCTAATTAACCCTCTCTGATGAAGATTTAGGTAATTTCCAAACTTTTAATATTGAAAATACTGCAAGAGACTTTCCCAAGAATGTAATTGCTTTTTCTGTGTGTCCTTTTTTTTCATTTTTTCTTTTTCTTTTTGTAATTGCCTTTTCATGAATTGTTTCCTTAGGTAAAATTTTCAGAGGTGGATTTACTGGGTCCAGATATTCTCTTAATCCTTAAATAAGTCTTTTACATTCCCTTTAGTTAGTCTGTTGCTGTTCTTTTTCACCTCTCTCATGTACAAGTTGCTCCTTTTCGCAAATGTGGATTTTCGAAAACAAAACAATAGCTTTGTCACTTATACCACTTTTATCTCTGCCAATGAGCAATTTATTTAAAATGCACATGTAGTTGGAGGAATTATTTATGACTTTGCAGTAAAGAACTTGTCCTTAGAATAAAATCTGTACATTTCTCAATACTCAATGCATGGCCTCCTTTGAAATATCATTCACTCAACAAATATTTATTGACAACCACCAGAATCCATTGCCATCAGATTTTCTTTACTATGAGACCAGGCAGTTACAAGAACTATGATGAAGGTAAGCTTAATTGGCAACAGGAGCACCAAGGAGAGTCCGCCTACTCAAAGGGACATGAGAACATGAGAAAAATAATTTTTATTTTTTATTGAC
>JAQZBX010092989.1:0-12206 GCA_029593785.1 Cabassous unicinctus
GAAGCAGGTGCTCAATCACTTGAGTTACATCCACTCCCCTTCATTTAATTTTGTTTTCATGGATTGGGGATGAGCTTGACTGGGCAAAAGTTGGAAGAATTGATATATTGGTCTAAATGTGTTTCAAAATATGTGATTCTAGAACTATTTACTGTCATGGAAGAGTAAAAAGCTACAGCAAACATTGCTTACTTCATGATTAAAATAAAGCGCGTGTGTGTGTTTACTAAGGACTCGCGTACTATAAATCTGTGAGAAGATAAAAGCTGAGCATAAAGTTACTTTATGAAGCTATAATCATTATTATGAATATCAACAATAAAATCATATACTCAGGCTATTTGAGTTTTGTTAGACTATTTGCTAACATTTTAAACAGCCCCAGACTCTCTCATTTTGTCCAGTTCTTGTATTTTTCAAAATTGCTTTTTCTAAAAAGCACTGTCCCCACTCCTCCCATCTCATTCTAGTTAATTTTTAAAAGATATTCTCATGCTTAAACAGATATACATGTACCCATATGTGCTTAATATGCACATGAAAATGTGTCTTGCTATATGTATGTTATTTTTAAAATTTATCTAATTCACTTAATATATCACAGTTCTCTTTCTTGGCTAGTTGCATAGAGATCTGACTTTCATTTGTTTTTTTTAAACATTTATGTGGCATTTAATTGCATAACTTCAATATTTTATCTAATTTTCTTTTGATAAACATTCAAGTTTTTTCCTTGTGTTTTTACTTTCTTTTTTTGCTATTGCAATTGGTGCTATAGTGAATATCATTGTAATGATACTTTTAAGCAGTCACTTTTTTATTTCTGAAGGATAAGTTCCCATAATTTGAATTGTTGGGTCATAAAGCATGCACACTTCCATTTTTAAGAGATACTGCAAAATTGGCCTCCAAAAATTGATCCCAATTTATACTCAAAACAAAAAGTTGTTGAAATTTTTGCTTCTGTATGCTCTCATTCAAAACTTGTCCTATATCTTTCAATCAAGAGTTGTCAGATGAAAACAGGTATGTTTTGTTTCTTGGCTGCTATGGCAAATCCCACACAATGAGTTGATATAAACAACAGGAATTTATTGTTTGCCGGTTTCGGAGGCTAGAAGGCTTGCTTCCTTCTCGGTTCCATAGCATCTGGTTCTGGTTTGTTGTCATCCGTGGGCTTCCCTGTCTTGCATCTGGGCCTCAAATGTCCTCTCCTTTATTTTCCGGGTTCCCCTTGACTTCCTGCTTCTGGTTCCTCCCGGTGGCTTTCTCTACCTGTGAATTTCTTTTGCCTATAAAGGAGTCCAGTAATCTAGATTAAGGCTCACCCTAATTCAGTTGGGCCACACCTTAAGTATAAAATAACATCTTCAAGAGATGCTGTGTATAATGGGTTCACACCCACAGGAAATGCAGATCTAAGACCAAGACCATGTCTAGGTTGGGGTCTAGAATTCATTCCAACATGTATCTCTTCATTGTATATATTTTCCTTTTAACTATTTGTAAGATAAATTGGCAATTTCTGTCAATTCTGTGAATTTCCAGTGTCTCACACAGGATACTGCCCAGAAACCTATGACATACTCAATTAAAGCAAATTAAGGAGAATTCAATAAAGTGGATTGCTTAAAATGGTGGGTGCAGTTTTTAAGCAGCAGTTCTCTAACCTTTTGGACTCAGGACCACTTTACACTCTTAAAAATTTTAAGAGCCCAAAGAACCTTTGTCTATGTGGGTTATCTATCAGTATTTAACATATAAGATATTAAAATTGACAATTTTTATAGTATCTATTAATTTGAAAAGCATTAATTAACCCATTATATGTTAACATAAATAACATTTTATAAAAAATAACTATATTTCCAAAACCAAAATCAGTGAGAAGAGTTGCATTGTTTTACAGTTTTGCGAATCTCTGCCTGCCTTAAAACTGTTGTGGGAAAGGTAAATAACATCTTAACATTGTTTTTAAAACAATAACTTTTTTTTTTTTTATGTTTTTAAAACATAACTTTCTTTTAAACCGTTTGAAACTTTTTATTGTAGTAACATATATACAACTCAAAATTTTGGATTTTTAACAATGTTGTCCTTATATAGTCCCTGAAAGGGCCTCAGGGTCCCAGGGGGTCTCTGGACCACATTTTGAGTATCTCCAGTTTAAGGAATCCAGTAAGGGACCTTGTGGTACCCCAGGGTTAGTCATCAATTAGTAGCTATTACCGCCACTAGGTCTGAAGGGATAAGGATGGCCTAGCTGTATAAAAAGGGCTGCTGGATAGGAGCTGGTAGAGACACAACCTACTTGTAGTAACCTGGCATGGAGAAAAGTGGGGGAAAAGTAACCCTGTCTTATTCTCCTCCCCTCTCATCTCCGGCAGTTCCTCCAGTTGGCCAAATCCCATCCAAAGGTAAGGAGCCAAGAAGCCAGTAGATCCCATCCAAAGGTAAGGAGCCAAGGAGCCAGTAAATAGAGTTCATATAGGTCAACCTCCCTGGTCACAGAGGCATGAGGAGAATGGCAAGGAATGAATCTGTGAGGCCAAGCATGACAAACCCAGTACATCCTTTTCATTTCCTTTGCCCATTTGTATTACCTTCTTTATGGGTAATGGGAGCTATTTTCATACTTGGGTTGATCAATCCTTTGTTAGCTCTGTAGCATTTTCTCCCAGTTGGTATATTGTATTTCAACATTATTAACGTTATCTTTCATAAGATAGACTTGATTTTTATAGTTTATGTATTCAGAAATTTAATTTTAAAAATTTTGATTCAGTGCCATTTACACTCCAAATTTATATATATGGAATTATTGGAAATGTTCTTTTAATAATTTTAAATTTTTTTCTGTCATAAGCCTCTGGAACCCTTTTTTTGTGTATGGGTAAATGGATATTTATTTCCATTTTGTTCCAAAATTGTTTCAATATCATTTAATTAAAATTCTTATTTCCCCACTGATTTAAAATGCCACCTTTATGATATATTCAGTTTATAGGTATACTTGGACCTATTTCTGAACTCTTTATTCCAATCCTGATCTATTTGGCCATCCCTTCTTCCAAGATGATCCCATTTTATTTTTAATAACTTTATAGTGTCTAATTCTGTTGGGGCTCCTTCATTTTGCACATATGTTCACACATACTTGTGTATGTGTGTATATTCACACATTCCCCAGCTGGTCAAAAGTGAAGATGTTGTCTGTGGGTAGGGTCTTTACCGCGGGAGCTTTGTGACCTACAGCTGCACGGCCTGGTTTTACTGACCTCTGTGTTCTCAATTGGATTCCAGGAATTCAGGCTGATACCAGTCAATCACTGCCCCACAAGTGTATGTGTTAGAGAAAAATATATATTAAAGTAGAAATATTTTACATTCTTACCTCTACTTTTAGTGTGGAGGAAACTTTGTGCTTCTTAAGTACCTATTGTGGTGCTGAGCAGTACAATTTTTCAAGATATAAAACATAAATTTCAAGAGACAGGGATTAGAATGCTCAAAATAAAATGTACATAGAGATAAACTTTGAGAAAAATTAAAGATCCAGGAATCAAGATGATGAAATAAGAATCACAGAAGGAAAGAATGAAACTGGGAAAGCCAAATTGAAAAATTTGAGGGAGAGAAAGCGAAGAGATCCTGCCAGCCACAGTTGAGTATGGAATTTGAAACAAAGATATGGGAGAAATATTTTTTAGGAAGTTTGGTTGTGTTGTCACTGCTTATCCTCATTGTTTCTTCAAGAAGCCATCCACAAAGATGTTCATAGCTCTTAAGGGCTTTTTGGAACAGAGATTTGGCTTCTTTTCCATGTGCCGCCATGCTGAAACAGGCTATAAACTGTATATGAGAAAGCCCAGTTTTACCTGAGTTATGCCCATGGCCCTTGCCTATTTCCATTGACTTCCCCAACTTCCTGCCAAGAGCTATGTTACTATATAGATTAGAACTTCAATTAGCATTCCAAGATGAAAATATTTGATGTGAAATGTGAACCTGTTAGATTTACACTTTCTTGTTGTCTAGTAAAATCTTTATTTAGGGCAGAAACGTGTTACCTTTGTTATGTTTCTAGTGGATTTCTTTCTTGGAATCAGTATATCTCATCATTTTATTTAATAATGAGTTAGAGCTTACAAGGCATTTTTACACACATTATCTCATTTCCTTCTCACAATTTCCTGTGAGGTAACAGACAGGGGTGTATGTGTGTGAGTTTCTGTTTGAGTGTGTGTGTGTATTTAATCATTTTACAGAAGAGGAAACTGAAAGTAAGACTTTTTTTTGCCTTGACTCAAAGTATATTTAGAATCACCTGCTTTTGCGTATGTGTGTGTTTGTGGTACTTGTTATATATACTTCATGTTTTTCTCTACCAATTGAGTTGATTACTGGTTTAAGACATGTAAATTTTCTGGTCTAATCAAAATTTCAACTTCATGCAGTATACAATCATAAAATAGGTTTTATACACTGATGAAACCAATAATTATATTGGATCTTTTCCTGCCTAGTTCTATTTTCATTCTGACACCTGTGTGTTTTACAAAGCTCCAAGCAATATGCTTTCTTTCCTATTGGTTTTTCCAGCAATAATAATTGTAAAAATTCAATTTTATGGGAAGATTAGTTTATATATTTTAAATGGTGGATGGCTGCAGTCCTAATTTGAGCAATTATATTGAGTCTAACTCATCAAATGATATGACATGCTACTTTTTCAAATACAAAATTTATAGTTAAGTAAAAACGAACGTTGAATGTGCAAAGGTCAGTCGACTTTGGCCTAGCATCCTTACTTAGAGATGTGCACCATCATGCATGTAAACTTATCTTCTTTACTATGTCATCATTGCTTTATGGGTTCACATTGCTTTGTTAACCATTTTGCCTATTGGTGCTCTATAATGCCCAATATTGGAAACAGGAGAAGAATTTGCTTTCTGAGAGTTATTGAAAATCACATGATAGGAACTTGATATTGTCTTTTCATTTTACATAGAATATTTAAACCCTTAAATTAGAATGCATTAAATGTTGAAACTTTTACCACATAAGCTAGGTGGATGTATACAAAGGATGTCAGGTGGCAAGCTGTTCCACCATAAAAGGCAGGATTTCCCAAGTGCTTGTTCCTCTTATATCTGCTTTGAATGTACTTCCCCTGTCTTTTCATGATCTTCAAAATTATTTTTTCTAGGTTAACCTTACTTGATGGTCCTGGTCAGAGGTAGATATTCCCTGTCTTCACTAAAGAGCCATTTTTCCCTACTTATTTGTTGGCTTGTGCCATTTTTTAATTCTAATTTGTTTGTTTGTATGTCATGGATTTCATAATAGATTATAAATTCCTGGAGGGTGGAATCTGCATACAATTTATCCTTCTACCACCCATTGTAAGACACCTTCTGTATTAGTTTTCTGGGGCTGCCATAACCAATTACCACAGACAGTGCTGCTTAAAACTACAGAAATTTATTCTGTTCTAGAGTTGGAAGTCTGAATTCAAGATGTCAGCAGGGCCACATACACTTTAGAGGCTATAGAGGAGAATTCTTCCCTGCCTCTTCCAACTTCTAGATGTTCCTTTGCTTGGGGAGGCATGACTTCCATGTCTGCCTCTATCTTTACATACCTTCTCCCCATGTATGTCTATATGGGTCAGATCTCCTCCTGCATTTTTAAAAATAAAGACCCGTGTCGTTAAATTTAAGCCTCACCTTAAATCCAGGTTGATCATATCTGAAGATCTTTAATTTAATCACATAATCAAAGACCCTCTTTCCAAATAAGGCCACATCCACAGTTTCCAGGGGTTAGGCCATGGGCATATATTTTTTTGGGGGAGGGGTCTCTATTCATCACATAGTGAGCGCTTAATATAAGTTGAATGATCTGTACCCCCCCACACACACACACAATTTTGGGCGAAAATACCACTGCACACTTTCTGTTTTAAAGATGTTGCTAAGATTTATGAATCACCTCAAACTTAGTGGCTTTATTTGTATTATTGTAAGAGTCATGTATTATTTCACTGTTTCAGTGGATCAGTAGTCTGGGCACAACCTAGCTGCTTCCTCTGCTCAGAGTTAGCAGTAAAGTATGGAGCTGGTGATTCTTCTGAGACCCACCCAGGTCCTCATACAGGATCACATAGTTGTTTGAAAGATTCTTTTTTTTTTTTTTTTTGCAGCTTCTATAAGGCCAGCATCTATGACCTCCTTCAATCTCTCTCTCAAAGGACTCCAATGGATTAAATCAGAACCACCTGGGGCAATCTTCCTTTTGATTAACTTAAAGTCAACCGATTTGGGTCTGTAATTACATCTGAAAAGTCCCTCTCCTCTTGCTACATACTGTAACTTAATTATGGAAGTAACACTTGGAGGTAGAGATCACAGTGGGTGCGGGGTGGGGGGAATCTTAGAATTCTGCTTACCATAGGTATACATATATATATAATTATATGTATACTCCTTTTTTCACTATGATGTTGTACTGATTCAATGTGAAACGAGTTCACTTAATATATATTTGCTATTTGGAGAGATTCTTACATGTATGTGAATGTTCTTTTATTCTAGAAGAAAGCAATGGGCCCAACATAATGTGTCATTGTAAAAAATCTGATTTTATACACTATCATTCAAGGAGAAGAATTTATTTTATGTACATAAGAATATGCTCCAACTAGGCGCAGATAATCTTGGATATTAAACCTGATCACTGCCTGAGTTGTGGCAGATAGTTGCAGCCTGGCCCTGATAATACAGTGTCAATTAAGGAGAGCACAAGGGGCCAGCCAATATAGAAGGAGGAAATTGCATATGCCATGATTAGAGACGGTGGTGGCAACATCAAGGTCAAGAACATTAGCCAAGTTAGAGGTGGGAAGAAGTTATCAGTCCTTGTGTCACTCCCATCTTCTGCAATTAAATTCTGTCATACTCAGTTTACTTGATGTCCACCAGTTGATGCACTTCCTATATATGAGACCAAGGATGGCAATAGATTTCACCTTGAGGGCAATTATGATCAGTTGGGAATGTAATCACCTACAGCACTGGTTTGAGAAGAAGTGTAAGACTGTGTCTGGGGTCAACTCAACAAAAGCTGAAGTAATGACATCTTTGTACCCTAAATGGAAGAGTGGAAGTAGCACTGACACGTCATATTTGCCATCTCTTCCAGATATCCTGTCTACACCTGGATTGTCCTTTCAGAGGACTTGATTACTACCTTTTTTATTTGTCCCTGAGATCCTAAATCCCTGTGTGAGTAATCTTCCAGTAACTCTGGTGTATCTAGGCTCTGTTTTCTCTTGTTAAATCTTCCCATTCACCCCATTGCATCCCGCAATTTGAGCCCTGCCCCTCTGATTTAGTGTTGGGGGCAGGATTTGTGTTTGACTGGGAAAGACGTTCATTGAAAATACATTTAGTTAAAGTTCAATTAATGGACCGTATCCTGAGAAATCCCTATAGGTTCCTATGACAGAAAACAAAAATGGCTTAAACAAGGATTTCATGATTAATATAATGGTTCTACAGCAATTAGAGATTCAGTTTCTTTCCGATTTTTTGCTTCTCCATTTCTAGTATGTGGCTTCTACCTTCAAGGTTGCCTTCTGATCATAGATGTCTAACTGAGTTCCAGGCATTACATCCACTTTCAAGTCAGGGAGAAAGAAGAAGGTGAGGATGGGGAAAAGGTGGTAACGCCCACTTCAATCAGTCCCTTTTATAGAATTTTCTCTGAAACCCAACTCAGTGACTTACATGTATAACACATTGAAAACCCTTAACTTTCAGGGAGATGTGAAATGTGGTCTTTTACCTATTACCTTGCTTCTGAAATAAAATAAGGAATTTTTTAATGATGAAAATAGAAGAGAAAGAATAGTGAGTTGACAATGATACAGCTTCTCTGTTTATAGTTGTAAAGCCCTCTTTTAACTTCTAAGAGATGCTTCAGAGGTGTTGCTACAGGAATTTGAAAGATGAACATCATGCTAAAATATGATTAAGTTTTCCTTAAAATGCTATTGAGAGAACTAACATTTTCCTATTCAAATTAAGCAAAAGAAACAAAAAGTGTCGTTCATGTATTCCTTCATTCAAAAAATGCTTTTTGTGTATTTACTATGTTTAGGGAACTGTGGTAAGCCCTAAGGTAGTGGTTATCAACTGTGGGTGATTTTACTACCCATGTGATATTTGACAATATATGGAGACATTTTTGGTTTTTGCAAGTTGGCAGATGCTACTAGCATCTACTAGGTAGAGGATGGGGATATGGTTCAACGTCCTACAATGCACAAGACAGAACCCCACAACACAGGTTTATCTGGCCCCAAATGTCAATAGTGCTGAGATTGAGAAATTCTGCCCTGGAGATGCAATGAAAGCAAAAACAGACTCTTTGCCCTGGTGGAGCAAGTAGGAAAGATGAATATTATTCAGGAAAACAGTTTGCTAGTAGGAATAAGTTCCATGACAGGAGCTGTAGAATTTTGTAATAGATAATGACCGGAGATGGGGATGGAAAGGCCCTGTTGTAGATAAAGTGGCCAAGAAAGACCTGTTTGTGCTGGTGACATTGAAGTTAAGATCCCAGGAATGGAGACGATCCAGTCACACAAATCGCTGAGGGAATACTGTTCCAGGTAAATGGCAGAGGGAACCAGGATTTTAATCCAGTTATGTTCCAGGTATTTTGCTTAGCACAGGGACTATAGCATTGAACAAATTAAATATTGTATCTTTTCTGATGGAGCTTCCTGTCTAGTGGGGAGAATTATACTGAACAAATAATCATACAGGTATGTATTCACATTTGACTATTACTTGAGAATATGTTATTTGAGACCAATTAATGAGAGTTAGAAATCCTTTAGAGTGTAGCATGAGGGTACGTGTCTCTGTGGACATAATTTTTTAGCTGAGATCAGAAGTTTGAGTAGGTTTTAGCCAGATGTGAGTGGTATGTGTGAAGGCCTTAAGGTTGAATGGATCCAGTGATTATGGGGAATGGAAGGAGGCCAAGTATGGCTGAAATAACAGAGTAAGAAAGAGAGTTGACTGGATTTGAGACTATTGGACTGTTTAAAAGTGGGTTTTAAAAAGATCATATATCTGGGTTTTTAAGTATATCTCTCTGGTAGCTGCAGGATAAGGTATAAAATAGGGAGTATGGAAACCATTTTAAAATTGACACAATACTAATGACAGATATATTCTATCATGATAAGTGCTGTCGGAAGTGTTAAAACTAAGTACTATGAAAAGTCAAAGCAGATGCTTTTAAACAGAATTAATATTTGTATTTTACAGTCTTCTAGAACCAATATTTCTGTGTACCTTATGCACATGTGCAGGTGTAATATATATTTGTGTTGGTTAGTTTTATGTTTCAAGGTGGTTAGGTTATGGGGTCCAAATGTTTGGTCAAGCGTTGGCCTGTTTGTTACTGTCATGGTATTTTCAGATGGGATTTGCATCTACAGTGAGTTGGTTGCATCTGTGATCAACAAAATAAATTTTCCAAGCAATGTGGAGAGTCTCCTCCTCCAATCCGTTGGAAGTCTTAAAAGCTAAAATTGAGGATTTCAGTGTTCAAGAGAGGAACTTGGACTAAACTTCAGCATTGGTTCTTATCAGAATTTCCATCCAAGCAGCTTCATCTGGGGAATCTAGATAAAGGATTTCTGCCTCACCTTTATCTCAGTTTCCGACTTACAGTCTGCCCAGGGGAAGTTCTGAATTGCCAGCCTCCGTGGTGGTCATGTGAGCCAATCCCTTATACTGAATCTCTCTGTCTCTCTCTCTCTTGCTCTGTCTCTCTCCTGTCTCTCTCTCTCTCTCTCCTATTCATTCTTTTTCTGTGGAGAACCCCAATATGCTCTTTTATTATTATTACAGAAGTTATGGGTTTACAGAACAATCATGCATAAAATACTTGCATTGTTGTGGAATATTTGTTGCGATTGATGATATCACATTTGTTATTGTACTATTAAAGTTCATGGCTCTAAACCTAATTTAAGGTTCCCTGTTTGTGTAGTATACTTAAAGTGATTTTTTAAAAATAAATTTTATTCTGTTACCATATATACAATCTAAAATTTCCTCTTTTAATCATATTCAGATATATATTTCAGTGATGTTAATTGCATTCAAAATATTGTGCTTCCATTACCACCATCCATTAAAAAACATTTCCATCATTCCAAATAGGAGTCCTGCACATTTTGAGTCTTAACTTCTCATTCCCTATCCCCACCCCTTCCCCTGCTAAACTATATTCTAGATTCTGACTCTAAGTGTTTGCTTTCTCTAATTGTTTCAAATCAATAAGATTTGTCTTTACGGTTCATCCATTTCATAGCATGTAGAAGAACTTCATTCCTTTTTATGGCTGAATAATAATCCAGTGTTCATATATATGTTTTATTTATCGATTCATCAGTTAATGGACAGTTGGGTAGCTTCCATCTTTTGACAATTGTGAATATAACTGATATGAACATCAGTGTGCAAATATCTGAGTCCCTGCTTTTCATTAATTTGGGCATATAGTGTTTTAATTTGCCATAGGCTGCTTATGCAAAAATACCAGAAATGAGTTGGCTTTTACAATGGGCATTTATTAGGATAGAAGCTAACAGTTCTGATGCTGTGAAAAATGTCTAAATCTAGGCATCATCAGAGATGACTTCTCATCAAAGATTGGCTACTGGTTGGATCCTTTGCTCCTGACATGTGTCAAAGCAAATTGGTGGCTTCTTCTTGATTCAGGCTTGCTCTGCTGATTCTAGCCTCTGCCCTCTCTCAGCCTCCCGGGGTTTCTTTCTGCCTGTCTCTCAGCCTCTCAGGGTTTCTCTGGCTTCCTGCAGTGCTCTCTCTAACATGGCAGGGTCAGAATGGTAGCTGTATTTCTCTGTGTGTTTCTGCTTTCAGTTCTCAGTTTATATAAGACCCCAGCAAGGTGCCAGAGACCTAACCTGGGTTATGCCTCACTAACCTGTAGTATCAAAGGCTCTAAAGTGATCTAAGCAAGTGATCTAATTAAAGATCCCTTAACTGAATATTATCAAAATATACCACTTACACTGTGTTTACAGGCATAGCTTAAGAACAGAATTTTCTGGGGTCCATAAAGGACAAATCAGGACAACCTATTAGTGGGATTGTCAGGTCATATGATAGTTCTATACTTCTTCCTGAGGAAGTGCCAAACTGTCTTCCACAGCAGATGAACCATTTTAAACTGCCACCAGAGATGGACAAGTAATCCTATATCTTCACATACTCTCCAACACTTGTTATTTTCTTTTTATTAATATAAGCCATTCTTATGGGTATGGAATGATATGTCATGGTGGTTTGGATTTGAATTTCCCTGATGATTAATGATGTTGAATATCTTTTCATGTGCTTTATGGCTATTTTTTTTATCTTTTTTGGATAAATGTCTATTCAAGTTTTTTGCTCATTTTTAAATTAGTTTGCTTATCTTTTTTTTTGTTAAGTTGAAGAATTTCTTCATATATATGTTTTTTAAATTTTTTCTTTATTTTTAAAGGTGTTTTAGATTGCATAAAAGTTACAGTGAAAATATAGGGGATTCCCATATGCCCCACCCCATTCCCCTCCCACACTTTCCCCTTTTATCAATATCTTCCATTATTGTGGTACATTTTTTACAATTGATGAACACATATTGAAGTATTCCTACTAACCATGATCTATAGTTTACATTATGTTTTACACTTTGCACCCCACAATTATATAGGTTTTTACAAAAGGTATAATGGGTGTATCCATCTTTGCAATATCATGCAGAACGACTCCATTGTCTCAAAAATGCCCATGTTACACCTATTCTTCCCTCTTCCTCCCCTCAGAACCTCTGGTGACCACTGTCTTTATATCAATGTTATAAGTTCTTCCATTACTAGAAGAATAATAAGTCTATTTTAGTCTATAGTTGCAATACCTCCTTATGTTTGTTCGTTCCTCTATCTTGAGGATATTGGGATGGTGAAGCCCCCTCTGTTTCTTATTGAAAGGGGGCTTAGATCCCATAGGGCAGATGGATGGAATTGTCTTGCTTGCAGTTATAGATACCCTCTGCTTCTTGGGATGGGTGTTGTCCAACATCATCCTTTAGTTAGTTGTCCTGGGTGAGTC
>JAQZBX010092990.1:0-12205 GCA_029593785.1 Cabassous unicinctus
TGTGCTGCATCTCTTATTGTCTCTCATCTGTGTCTCTTTTTGTTGTGTCATCCTGCTGTGCCAGTGTGGGCCAGCACTCCTGCATGGGCCAGCACTCCTGCATGGGCCAGCATTGCACATGGGCCAGCACTCCGCATGGGCCAGCTCTCTGCTTGGGCCAGCTTGCCATGCAGGCCAGCTTGCCTTTCACCAGGAGGCCCCAGTAATTGAACTCTGGACCTCCTATATGGTAGACAGGAGCCCAATTGCTTGAGCCACATCTGTTTCCCCCCACTGCTTTCTTGTCTCCATGGTTTCAGATGAGAAATTGACATTTAATCTTATTGAGGCTTCTTTCTAAGTAACACCTTACTTCTCTCTTGTGGCTTTAAGAATTTTCTCTTTGTCTTTAGCATTTGATATTTTTATTAAAATAGGCCACAGCATGGGTCTATTTGTGCTTATCCTATTTAGAGTTCATTGGGCATCTTGGATGTATATCTTTATGTCTTTCATTAAATTTGGGAAGTTTTCAGCCATTATTTCTTTAAATATTCTTTCCATCTTCCTCTTCTGGGATTCCCACAATGTGTTTATTGGTACACTTGATGGTCTTTCACAGATTCTTCAGGCTCTGTTGACTTTTCTTCATTATTTCTTCTTTCTGCTCCTCAGACTGGACAATTTCACTTGTCTTATCTTCAAGTTCTCTGATTCTTTCTTCTGCTAGCTCCAATCTGCTGTTGAAATCTGTGTTGGTTTGAGTCTTTTTGTGGACCCCAGAAAATTATGCTCTTAAATTGAACCTATTATGAACCTTTGATTAAATTAGATCAGCTAAGGACCATTTGATTAGATTGCTCCAGTAGGGCGTGGCCCGGGGTGGGTCTTAATCCTCTTACCGGAGTTCTTTATAAATGGAGGAATAAAAGCTGCAGAAACAGAAAAAAAGAGGCAGAGACAGAGCCAAGCTTCCAGAAGTTGAAGTTGACTAACACGGGAGAGAGAAAAGCCACAGATGGAATAGCCTGAAGCAGAACTAGCAACAAGGGCTAAAGGTGGGAGAGAGACAAGCAGACACCACCATATGCCTGATAGCCCACAGCTGAGCTCAGTGAGAAAGTGAGCCTGGAGAAGAAGGGAGAGATGGCAGAGCTGCCATTGTGCCTTGCCACATGGCAGGAGTTGAGGTTTGGGGAGAGAGCTTGGCCTAATTTCTTGATTTGGACATTTTTCCCAGCCTCAGAACTATAAGTTTTAACCTGATAAATCTCACTATAAAAGCCAAACCATTTCTGGTATTTTGCTTCCAACAGCTTTTAGCAAACTAAAACAAACCCCTCTAGGGAATTTTTAATTTCTGTTACTGTGGTCTTCAGCTCTGTTTGGTTCCTTTTCAAAATTTCCATCTCTCTATTGATATTCTCTTTGTGTTTATCTATCATTTCCCTGATTTTCTTTATTCCTTGGTCCATGTTTTCCTTTAGCATTTTGAGCATATTTAGGACCATTTTTTAAAATGTCTAGAATGTCCCAAGTCTGGTCCTCCTCATTGCATTGATGGTTTTTAATGCTTTAATCTTCTCCTTTGCCTGGGCTTTCACTTCCAGTATTTTTGTGTGTGTATGTGTGGGGGTTATTATTATTATTTTGTATTTTTGTGACTGTTTTTTGAAACCTGGACATTTTGATATTTTAAGGTGTTATCACTGGAATTTACACCCTGAGGCATCTGTTCCTTAAGCTTGTGTTCAGCTAGTATTATGATAGAACTTTCCTTCATTGCCAAGAGCAAACAAAAAAAGAGAAGGATAAAAAGAAAACCTTTCCCAGTCTTTGCAGATTAAACCTGTGTGAGTCTCTCCTTCAAGGTTTATTTATATAATAAATTTAGAGAATAGCTTGAGGCTAAAGTGTAGGGGCTTTCTGCCCATGAGTCTTCTCTTCCTCATGCACATATGGCCTTGGATAGTGCCCCATTTACACAGATATGAATGTCTGCTCTTCCCTAGGAAAAACCCAGATGTCTATCAACTGATGAAAGATAAATAAAATGTGGTAGATTCATGCAACGGAATTCAGCCATAAAAAGGAATGAAGTATTGATAAATGCTACAACGTGGGTGAAACTTGAAAACATTATGCTAAGTGGAAGAAGCCAGTCACAAAAGACCATATATTGTATGATTGCATTTATATGAATAGGCAAATCCATAGAGACAGAGATATTTGTGATTATCTTGAGCTGGAAGGTTTGGGAGAAAATGGCGAGAGACTTCTAATATGTATTTTTAAAAATCATAAGTATTTAGAAACATAAACACAATAAACATACTTTCCTGATGCATTCTTACATTGACAGTATTTTCATTGCAAACTCATTTCTGAGGGATGGCAAAAACAATGATTCATAATAAAATAAATTGAAAAATTTATTCCTCAAGAGTTTATTATTTATCTTTTATAAATAAGTTATCCTTGTACAGCACGAAAACTTTTCATAAATATTAGTTATAATAGCATCTGCAGAAACCAAAGAAGAGAATGATGCAGAAGTTCATTCGAGAAGGTAGTCAGTGGCATCTACTTGTCCTTTGCACTTTTCCCTTTTTGTATTATATAGAAGTATCTCCTAGTCTATGGTAGATATATAGCCTCTAACAGTAATTTTTTTAAAAAATTAAAAGACTTTATTTTTAGAGCATTTTTAGTTATATGGAAAGTTGAGTAGATAGTACAGAGTTCCCATATGCTCTCTCACCTCCCCCAACCCCACAGTTTCTCCTATTATTAACACCTTGCATTAGTATGGCATATTTGTTACAATTGATGAACCAACATTGATACACTATTATTAACTAAGATCCGTAGTTTACATTAGGTTTCATTCTTTGTATTGTACAGTTCTATGCATTACTGCATCATACAGAATAGTTTCACTGCCCTAAAAATCCCCTGTGCTCCACCAATCTTTTCACTGTCTCAATCGTTTTGGTTTTTTCTAGAATGCCATATTGTTAGAATCATACAGTTTGTAGTTTTCAGACAGGCTTCTTTCACTAGACAATATGCATTTAAGTTTCCTTCATGTCTTTTTCTGGCTTGATAGCTCACTTCTTTTTATTGTTGAATAATATTCTACTCTATGGAGTTCCTTTTTGGGGTGAAATATTCTAAAATCGTAGTACAACTCTGAATATAATAATTGTACAACTCTGAATATACTAAAAAACATAATGGGTGAATTATACCACAATAAAACTGTTACTAAAAGAGAGAGGGTGAGACAGAGAGGGAGAGAAGGTGCCCTGTGAGTGAAATAATTGACGAGATGAAGATTCTGAGTTTTGAGATTTTCAAAGGCCTAATTTATGAGCAAAGTTGATTTGGGGTGGGTTTGTAGGAAACTTCAATTGTTGCTAAGATTTAGGGCTAACACAATGAGTTTGTCACGGCATCTCTAGATTGTTGTTACTATTTATGAATGAGAAAAATCAGGTTTTCTTTGTTTTTGTAATTAGATCACGAGTTGGAGATGTTATTTTATATCCCTTTATATTCTCAACATTTAGCCTAGTGCTCTACAGATAATAACTATATGGTCATGGTGATAATAACAGAAAGGTGATATAGTGTATGGGGAATATTTTCCATATCTTCTACTCTGTTATTTTCACTCATTTTAATCAGCTTTCAAACTGGGAATATAAATACAGCATTAAGCAGATGTGAGAGTGTTATTAAAAATCCAACCACTTTCTTTTAGTCTAGTAAGACTATGCCATCAAAAAGTAGAGGATATTTTATTTCCTAATTCTTTGATTTAGATAAATGTGAGTTGGCTGCACTAAGTTTAGGAGTATTTCATAGGATTTGTCTGTGAGGAACCCACCTACATTCCAGCTACCTGAATCAATAGAAATAAAGGGAAATACAGGAGTCTCTACCATCTTAAAAAATTGAAAATGCTACATAGAACTTCACAAAATATATGTGTAAATGCTCAGTTTTCAACAAGCAATATATCAAAAACTGGTTTCTCACAGCATAGTGATTTCATGGTAGCTGAACTACTTACATGGTGGCTGGCTTCCAAAAGGGAGGAAATGGAAGTTACCTGTTCTCTTAATGGCAAGGACAGGAACTGATACAGTGTTACTTCCAATGTATTTTATTTGTCAAAGCAGTCACAGGACAGCCTAGATCCAAGGGTGTGCTGGAATTATTGCACCTTTTGGTAGAAGAATAGCATGTGAGTACAGAAAATGAAAGAATTGGAGATAAGTTATTGTGGCAGTTTCAGATTATTTTATGAAGCCCAAAAAGAGAAAGATTATGTTTTTAAACTAATCTATTCCTGTGGGTGTGATACCTTTTGATTGCATTCAATTCAGCTGAGAGGCCTTTGCTTAGATTACCTGATAAGATCACTTTTGGGCTTTTGATTGGATTTCATCAGTGGGGCATGATTCATGTTCAGTCTCTACCCTCATGATAAGAAGGAGACACAGAGATACACACAGAGAAAAAGGAAACCACCATATTTAATCCTGCCATCTGAGAGAGGACTAGAGGATTGCTTAAGCATGAAGCCTCCAAGAGGCTGGGTCCACGGAGCAGCTCACAAAGAGACAAGCCTTATGCCTGATAGTTCACAGCTGAGCTCTGAGAGCTTGGCTCCAAGAGATGGTAGATTCTGGAAGGGAAGGTAGAGACCTTGGCAGAGATTGGCAGCCATCTACCGTGTGGCAACTGACTTTGGTGAGAAAACATCTCTGATGTGGCTGGGTTTGAACTTTTCATGGCCTTGGAACTATAAGATTTTACCCTAAATAAATCCCTTTTATAAAAGCCAACCCATTTCTGGTAGTTTGCACTGGCAGCCCTTTGGCAAACTAAAACAGCTATCATAAACTCAGAATGGACTGGGGAGCTAGAAAAAAATTTTTTTTAAATGTCAGAAGCCACTAACAACTACAGGCAAATCTGCAATTAAATTCATGAAAATTCAGATATTATACATTATAGTGCATTGAATTGTTGGTCTCAATTCTTCACTCTTCCTTGCATCCACACATTTGTCTGTGCAGAGTATACTTCCCTGCCTCTTGACTTTGGACTTAGCCACATGTATCATTTATGTTCTGCTGCATATCAAACCTTCCCCAAAGTTAGTAGCTTAAAACAACTGTGTATCAGTTCTGTGAATTGGATAGAAGTTTCCTTTGCTGGAGTCACTTGGGCTTATTCATGATGTTAAATTCAGCTAAAAGGTCATCTGGGGCTGAGCTAGGATAGTTGGGATGGGTAGACCACTCTTCACGTGGTCTTTCATCACAATGAGGCTAAAACCCGTGGTGTTTCCTCGCGTTGTGGCAATAGCATTCCAAGAAGGTGCATAGACTTTTTTTTTTTTTTTAAGATTTATTTATTTATCTATTTACTTTACCCATTTTGTGGTCATATTGAATCAACTACAACTTGTTTTAGCCAGCGGCATGTAAACAGCTGTGACAACGTACCAGTTTCAAGTCTATGCCTTAAATATCCATGAGTGTTTCCTCTCACTCTCTGGGGTTTCTGCCATCACCATAAGAACCCAGGTAGCCCACTTGTCCAAGAAGAATAAGAGACATTCAGAGCAGAGCCAATCCAGCCAACCTGCAGTCCTGTGGTGAGATGCAAGGCTGCCCAGCTGCCCAAACATAGATCAGCTGAACTCCCACCAAGCCCCATAAGTAAAAATATAATAAACGACTATTGTTAGAAGCTAATGAGTTTTTGGGGTGGTATGATGCACAGCAATAACTAGCTGATACATATACCAATTTTCAAGAAAAAAAATATATTTCAAAGTGAAGGAAATCAACATCCTTTCTTGTTTTTGCTTATATTTTTATATTAAGTCAATGTGAATCCTCCTTTAGGTAGAGGTAATAGGAAAAAAATGTTATGTTTTAAGGAATATGGGTAGAGTCTACTAAATGCAGTTTAGCTGGAGCAAAACTATCACCAGCACAAATGATGGTATTTATTCAACCTTATTAATATTTTTTGAGGAACTAATATATGTAAAACACTATTCTAGGGACTATGGTATCTACAATGGTAAATAAATGTACTATTATAATTAGGTTTGGCAGTATTGACAAAAAGTTCCAAAATTACAGTGGCTTAAAGAGTATAGAGATTTATCTCTCCTTTCTCAATAAAACAAGTCCAGAGGTAAGCATTCCAGGGCTGCTATGGTTGCTCCATGCTCATCAAAGACCTACCTCCTCCTATCTCTGCCATCTCCAGCATGTCCAAAATGTTCCTTAAGTTCTAGCATCATGTCCATATTCCAGTAGAGAAGAATAATAGAAAAAGGACATCCCTCCTTCCTTGTATTGTGACTTTCTGGAAACCCACATATTTCCACTAACATCTTATCCGCATGAATTTAGAAGCAAAGTCAAATTAGCTATAAGAGTGGCTAGGAAATGGTCTTTTCTTTTGGTCATCAGTGTGCCCAGATTAAAAATCAGTGTTCTGTTAATAAAGAGGAAAAGTAGAGTGGATATCAATTTGGGCATCTAGAAGTCTCTGCCATAAGATGTAATGGATCTCATCTCCTGAGAGCATCTCAGTTTCTCAATAATGACTCAATTAGTATGTTCATTGATCTGTTCCAGCCCTGGTTTATCCATTCCTATTTTCAGCAACTTTATTATATTTCTTGTATTCTTTATATAAATCTTATATTTTTTTCATGTTCAGTACCTATAACAGGATTTTATAAATTCCTTGAATATGGAGAACACAGTTACTCACTGCATATGCTACTTGATGCCTGAGGTTGAGTATTAGGAGTCCACCTTTCCCCATGCTCCTTCTAAGGGAAAATATATTCATAAAGAAGTTCTAAATATAATTTCTAGTCATGTATTATGTATGAGATGCCATGATCTGTCACAGGAATTGTGTTCTGATTGTGTGTATATTCCCAACACCTAGTGTTTGGAACTTGTGATGGTCATGGTGTCAACATGACCAGGTTATGGAGTTCAGTGTCTGGTCAAGCAAGCATTAGCCTGGTTGTTACTGTGAGGATATTTCATGAATTTAAATAATCAGTAAGTTGATTGTATCTATGCCTGAGTACATCTGCAATCAACTGGGGAGACTGCCTTCAACAATGAGAGAAGTCTAATCCAGTCAGTTGAAAGTCTTAATAGGAGAAGTGATGATTTTAGTAGCCAGAAGGGAGAATATGGACTTGACCATCCTAATAGTCATGTGAGCCAATTCTTATAAAACATCTTATAATATTTACATAATATACATACACGTACATATATACTGTCAGTTATGTTTCCTTAGTGAACCCTGACTAATACATGTGCATACTAGATTCCCTAGTGCACCAGCTGTAGGCAGTGGTCCTTGTACCCTGGGCTGCCTTGTCATATACTGCAATACTGTTGTTGCCCACAGTAACATTAAATTCTGCCTCATGCATACCATCCTCAGACTCAAACTGCACTATTGGTTACAATAGTCATTAGGAACCTCTCTCAGGTAGGACCTAGTGCCATTCATGTTTTCAATACAGACAGAAAAGTTCTCCTCCAATGTTAAGGCACTTCCTACAGGGAGCCCTTGGGCTTCAAAAGATGTCTCCCACATCCAGTGGAGTTGACTGTACTTGTCCATAGAGTGATTTCTGCACAACACTAAGTCATGCAGTAGGCCAGAGTAGTCCACCACGTTCCAGGTTGGCTGGAATAATGTGGAGAGACAGCCAGTCATCTTGATTAAAATGCTGACAGTCAGCAGTTGGTCTGGTTGGTAGCTCTAGCAAAAACCTGTATCACTGGGGCCCATGGGTGACAGGGTTGTCCATCACCATGAGATAGTCTGAGAGAAAGAGACATTACTAACCGCTCCACCCCTTACCTCTTGGGGGTGAAGATGTACTTGCCCAATGGCCCCTAGAAATTTTACCTATTGGGAAGGCTCCTATACCTTGTCAGGGTTAATTTCCCAACCTGCAGTTGTCATAACATCTATGACATTGTCTGTGCATGAAGTAGTCAGAAACTTAGTGTTACTGGATTTTGTCTAGGTTCTTTGACTATGCTGTAGAAATGAATTTCAAGAGCACATCAAATTAGTTAGGTCAGTAATTTATTAAGGTAGAGAGGGAAGAGAAATGGGAGAAAATTACAGATCACGGGTCGCCGGTAGAGAACAGGGCCCGAAGAGTGAAAAAGAGGGCTGATTTACAGATTACAGTTTCCCATTATAGATTATAAATGCCCTGGTTTTACTTGCATGTTGATTCGTGCAGGGGGGACACGGCAAAAGCAGGGCACAGAAGTCAAGAGGGGCTCAGGAGATCAGGAGAGAGATTTGACTTTTGAGCTTGCTTTTTAAACCATTAACTATTCCATCCCTTTGCTAATGGCATGGGAGGAGTTCCAGTTATCTGCTTTTTTGATTGATTACCCCACCCATCAATACCCCAGGAGAGCCCAATTATAAGGCCCCTGGAGAATATCTGGGGCTTCTCCTGGCTTCCAGAGGAAATCTCATTCTGGGTGGCAGAAATCTCACAAGGGGTCTTCCAGCAGCCATCTTGGGCATATCGATATCCACGTGGACTTCTTGCCAGGCTCCAGATCCATCTATTGATTCCCTATTTTACTAGCTGGCTTCACTAGCTCATATAACAGTGTATTTCACTTGTGGAAAGCTTCAAAACAGAAAGCCAACTTTTCTTAAAGTACTTTAAGGACTTCAAAACAGAGTAGAGCAGGGACACTTTACATGTTTAATATTGATGTACTATGTACAAAGTGATGTGGAGTGATAAGAGGATATGCTTTGGACTTAGATGTATGATTTCAAAGCCCTTCTGTTCCACACTGTACTGTGTAAAGTAAGGATACATACACATGGAAAAAGAAAAAAAAATGTCCCCCTGTGCAGAAAGGGAAGGAGACTCCCCACCACCACCACTTCCCATTTCTTCGAGACTTCTTTAGAAAACTTGTAATTGCAAATTCTTTCTCTGCCCCTTTGAGATATATGTAAATCTTTTTAAAAGCTATATAAGCTTTTGCCAGCTTTCCAAACCAGGAATGCCTGTCTCAAGGACCTGGGAGCTACCTCTCTGAAATGCATACTTCAAGGAAGTTAGCACCCTTATTTCCCCAATTCCAAGGAAGTTTAACTTGGACATCTGGCTTCAAATTTTAACTCTCTACCCTGTCATAGAGACACAAGAAATTTTATTATTCCAAAGACCACCCTCATAACCAGATGAACTATGAGTGACAATGGGTGCTGTCAAGTCCTCTTACTTGAGGACTAGTTATGGTTTAGCTTGAGAACATGTATGTAACGGGTTATATCTACTTGTCTATTAAAAAGGGTAAGATTTCTTTCCTTTTCCCTCCTTCCCTCCCTCTGTCCCTTCCTTCCTTCCTTCCTTCCTCCCATCCTCCCTCTCTCCCTTCCCTTCTTTCTTTCCAATCTCTTTGCAGATTGTCTAGGATTCCTCACATTCTGGTTTGTTGTTTACTCAATAATAAAACTGTTTTTTTCTCTTCTGCCTTTCTGGAGAGGTTTCCTGGATTGGGAAAAGATTTTGGTACTCATTACATTTCCCCAGCAGCAGCCTGGGGCAAATTCATTAACCTCAACATTGCCTCATCTGTAAAAAGGGATAACACTACCCATATCAAAGGGCTGCTGGGGGGATATATCTAAGGTTTTGTACAGAGTTGGTATACAACAGAATGTTAATTCCTTTAGGAATGGGGGTAGTGGGAAGAACTTATAAGGTATTTATAAATTCAGCTTTAATTTTTTTAGTGTTACGTAGCACAGTTTAGAGAACTTAAAATCTGGAGCCAGACCATGAGGATTCAAGTTTCTGTTCCACCATTTACAAACTATGTGACCTCAGGCAAATTTAACTTCTCTGTGCCTCATCTGTAAAATGGGGGTGTTAATAATAGTCCCGACCTCATAGGATTATTGTGAGGATCAAATGAGATAATACATGTAAAGCTCTTAGAACAATGACTGGCCAGAGTGAGGCAGGCTAATTTAGGGAATGAGAAGATGAATCTGAGACCTGGAAGAAAAGCATGACTGTGAAACATGTGGCCATGGAATTCCACCTGGAACCCCCCTGAAGACCCCACACACACCAGAAAGCTGCTGGAAGTACCCCATGAGAATCCTCCATTTAGAAGGAGATAGTCTGGGTTCAAGGAAAAACATTCTCAAGGGGTCTTATCATTGGGCCCCCCCCCGGGGGGGGGGATGGATGGGTTGGGTAATCAATCAAGACAGCAAACAGATGGGACCCTGCCACGAACATTAACAAGTGGAAGGAATAATTAATAGTTTAAAAAGCAAGTGCAGAAGTTAAATTGTCCCCCCCTTTCCCCCTTCTCTGCCTGAACCATCCCACAGCTATAACTGGGAACCCATAATCGGTTATTTTCTCCCATCTCTATTCTCTTCTCTCATTTCCTTAATAAACTGGCCTAACTAAACCAGCATGTTCTTAAATTCTTTTGTGTAACATAGCCAAGAACCTAGAGGAAATCCGACAAGTGTAAGTCCTGGTCAGCAATTATGACTTTTGTTTGTCACAAGAAGTGATGCCCCTACTCCTGGTTCTGCATTAAGGGCACAAGCAATCAGTAACCCTGTGACAACTTTTCACTTTTAATCCTCCCAGCTCTGAAGATTTAAGAAAAATAAGAGAAGAAAAATTCAGGTTTACCTTGAAAAGACACAATGAGAAAAGAATACCCATGGTAGATTTAGGCAGGAAATGACACATTTGAGTAGAATGAGGGTCTCTTTGGGAAAGTAGTTGGTGAAAGTTGGTGAAGGGCAGGAGCAGACCAAAGAATGGTTTGAATACAAGCCTTAGAAGATTAGGACTTTTTTTTTTTCCTCTTGGCAGTAGGGAGTTACTTTGTGAAACAATGCTGTAAAATGAAGAAAGTATCCATGTGTGTAGGATTCCTTTGGAGGAGGAAGAGGGAAAGTGAGAAGGGGTAGAAAATATTATGTAACCTTGTATTATGCAGTTGTGTATACAGTCCATTGACAGAAATAGCCCAAGCCTTTGCTTCCTTACTGCTTCCACACGGAGGCCCCTCCTGTGCGGCGGCAGGTGTCCCTCTTGGTTCCCCTTCTCTTTTTCCGTTGCTGTAACTCTGCCCTCCTCCCACTTCCTGCCTTTTTCCCTATGGTCAATGGGAAGGTGGGTCGGGAGCAGAACACCGTTTTGTTTTCTTTGTTGTCCTGGTTTCAGCCTGGGAGGATGGCTATGGATTCTTATTTTCTTTATATTAAAGCATCTTCAGGAAAACAGATTTCTCTTTCTTCTCATAGCATAATAATTAGTGCCATTTATTGAATTTTTAAACATATTCTGAAGTACTTTTAATGTAAAATCCAGACCCCCCAAAGCCAAAATAACTTTTGAAAAGATAAATGCTAACCCTAGTTTTAAAGTTTATATTTAACACCACTAGGAAAAGAAACACAGTTGGGTACTTTGCCAGAATATGCTAACTAGCTGGAAAACTAATACTTGCTTTTCTGCCATTGGATGAGAAACTGACCAATAGGAATGCAGTTCAGCACCTACACCCACTCTATCTATGAAATAAGGAGATGTATTTGTGCATGCCAATAATTCAAGCTTTTTGTTGCCTAACAACCAGTGACAAATGTGCGGTTCATCATCTCTTACAATGTTACCTTGAGATTCCAAAGTCTAATCTAAATGAGACTCAGAAAAGAGAAATGTGTTTAGAAAATTAGATATCATTTCCAACAGGTTATAAAGAGTACATGATTCTAACATTACAGATTTTAAAGTCAGTGGCAGCTTTTTTAATATTTCAGGCATTTTTCTGTTTATCCACTTGCCTAAAACTAGTTATTCATATATTCCCTTAAGTTCTACTGACAAGTATTTATTTAATATTCTTTATTTAAGATCATAAGGGAAGTTTTGACCTGTTTCAACCATATCCTAATTGTAGTGCATTAGCAGATATTACTTGACAATAAACACTGGGTTTTAGATTCTCCAAGATATAATGGTCACCATGACATTCTATACTATTTCCCAGAAATAGAAGGGTATAATATTAATGTAAATGTGTTTATGTGTTGCTTTATATGTGCTCCAAGTGTTTTTTTT
>JAQZBX010092991.1:0-12206 GCA_029593785.1 Cabassous unicinctus
TATTAAACCCTTATTGGATATGTGGTTTCCAAATATTTTTTCCCAATGAGTAGGTTATCTTTGCACTTTGCATAAAGTCCTTTGATGAACAAAAGTTTTTAAATTTTATTGCAGTGTAATTTATCTATTTTCTCCTTTGTTGCATATGTTTGCATGTAAATTCTAAGAAACTATTATCAATCACAAGTTCCTGAAGGTGTTTCCCTACATTTTCTTCTATGAATTTTATAGTTCTTGTTGTTATGTTTAGGTCTTTGATCCATTTTGAGTAAATTTTTTGTATATGGTTTGAGATATGGGTACTGTTTCATTCTTTTGCATATGGATAGTCTGTTTTCCCAGCACCTTTCATTGAAGAAGCTAGTCTTTCCCAATTTAGTGGACTTGGCAGGCTTGTCAACAATAAATTGGCCGGAGATCTGTGGTTCTCTCTTTGAACTCTCATTTTAATTCTATTGGTAGGTAGATAGATAGCAAATAGATCCTTTTGCCATTACCATGTTGTTTTGATTACTATTGTTTTGTAATAAGTTTTAAGATCTGGAAGAGTGAGTCCTCCAACTTTATTTTCCTCTTTCTAGATGGCTTTAGCTATTCCGGACACTTATAATTTCACATAAATTTGATGATTGCCTATTTAATTTCTAAAAAGTAGTTTGTTTGAATTTTGGTTGGGATTGCTTTGAATCCATAAATTGCTTTGGGTAGGATTGACATCTTAATTATATTTAATTTTCCAATCCATGAACTCTGCAATTTACATAGATCTCCTTTTATTTCTTTTAGCAATGTTTGTAATTTTCTGTGTACAAGTCTTTACATCCTTGGTTAGACTTAAAGCTTGATATTTAAATCTTTTGTTGCTATTGTGAATGGATTTTTCTTCTTGATTTCTTCTTCTGACTGTTCTTTGCTTATGCATTTGTATTACTGATTTTTGAATGCTGATCTTGTACCCTGCTACTTTGCTGAATTCAATTATTAGTTCTAGAGCTGTTTTGAGGCTTTTTCAGGATTTTTCATGTATAGTGCCATCATCTCCAAATAGTGAATGTTTTAATTCTTCTTTACCAATTTGGATGCCTTTTACTTCTTTTTCTTACCTAATTGCTCAGCCAAAAACTTCCAGTACAATGTTGAATAAGAGTGGTGAAAGTGGGCATCCTTTCTTGTTCCTGATCTTTCACTATTCAGTAATATGTTAACTGTGGGCTTTTCATACATTCCCTTTATCATGTTGAGGAAGGTTCCCACTATTACTAGTGTTCTAAGTGTTTTAATCAAGAAACGTTTCTTGATTCTGTCAAATACTTTTCTGCATCAATTGTGATGATCATGTGTTTTTTTATTTCTTCATTCTGTTAATGTGCTGTAGTACAAGCATTGGTTTTCCTTTGTTGAACCAACCTTACATTTCAGGCGTAAGTCCCAACTGATCATAGTGTATAATTCTTTTAACATTCTGAAGGATGAGGTTTCCTAATAGTTTGCTGATGGTTTTTGCAACTGTAGCCATGAGACATTGGTTTGTAGATTTCTTTTCTTGTGCTATCTATATCTGGCTTTGTTATGGGAGAGAAGTTGGCCTTGGACAATAAAATAGGCAGTTTTTCATCCTCTTAAATTATTTGTGCAGGAGTTTGAGCAGAGTGGTAGTTAAGCCTTCTTGGAATGTTTAGTGAAATTCCCTTTTGTAAACATTTGATCCTGATATTTTTTTGATTGTGCGGTTTTTGATTGCTAATTCAATTTTTTTTACTAGTAATTGGTTTGTTGAGATCTAATTTTTCTTGAGTCAATATAGGTAGTTTGTGTGTTTCTAAAAATTTGTCCCTTTCATAATATATTATATAATGTATAAACTTAGAATTGTTCATAGTATCCTCTTATAGTCTTTAGTATTTCAGTGGGTTCAGTCCTAATGTTCCCCTTTTCATGTCTGATTTTAATTATTTATATTCCTCTTTTTTCTTTAATTTTTGTCACTCTCCCTAAAGGTTTGTCACTTTTATTGATCTCTTTAAAGAACCAACATTAGATTAGCTCTGTTGTTTTTCTATTTTCGATTTCATTTTCAACATTCTATTTTTTGTTATATACTTCCTTATGCTCACTTTGGGTTTAGTTTCATCTTCTTTTCCATTTCTTCCAGTTTTGATATTAGATCTCTGATTTGAAGTCTTTCTGGTTTTCAAATGTTACGGTTTAGAGGTATGCATTTTCATGTCAGCACTGACTTTGATGCCACCCATAAGTATTGTTATGTTTCATTTTCATTCACCTCAAGATATTTCCTAATGTTACTTGTGATTTCCTCTTTCACCCATTGGTAATGTATATGTTATTTAATTTCCATATATTTGTGAATTTTCCATTTTTCCTTCTGTTATTGATTGCTAGCTTCATTCCATTGTGGTCAGAGGGTATACATTGAATTATTTCAATGTTTTTTTAATTTATTAAGACTTGTTTTGTGACTTAACATATGGTCAATCTTGGAGAATGATCCTTGTGCAAGTCAGAAGAATGTGTATTCTGTTTGTTTGTTTTTTCAGGGGATTAAGTGTTCTGTTAGGTCTAGTTGGTTAGAGTATCATCCAAGACATGATTTATCTTATTGATCTTATGAATAGAACGTCTATTCATATTGGAAGTGATGGATTCTCCTACTATTAATGTAGAACTATCATTTTATCTCAAAATCTGTCACTATTTGCTTCATATAATTTTGGGGACTCTTCTCTTATTTGTATATAATTATAATATTTACATCATCTTGTTGAATTGACACCTTTACCAGTATATAATGACCATTTTGTCCTTCCTAATTCTTTATGACTTATAGCCTCTTTTATCTGATATTCGTATAGTTTGCTGAACTCTATTGTAGTTAATACTTGCATGGTATAATTTCCAACCTTTAACTTTCAACCTACTTATATCTTTGAGTTAAAACTTGGTCTCTTACAGCCAGCATATAGCTGGCTAATTTTTAAAAGAATCCATTCTGCCAATCTCTGTCTTTTGTCTGGAGAGTTTAGTGTCTTACATTTATTGGTACTATGATGTCAGACTATCTTCTGTCATTTTGCCATTTAGTCTTTGTATGATGTTTTAGTTTGCCAAAGGGCTGCTAATGAAAAGTATGAGAAATGGGTTGGCTTTTAAATTGGAAAATTTATTTGGGGAAAAAAATCTTACATTTTGAGACCATATAATGTCCAAATCAAGGCACTGTCAGAGATGCTTTCCCACCAAAGTCAGCTACTGTATAGCCTAGCATCCTGCCACATGGCAAAGATGGTCATCAATCTTTGCCTTCCTCTCTAGAATCTCCATTCTCCAGGAGCTCAACTGTGGGCTACCAGTCACAGGGCTTTTCTCTTTCTAGGCCTACTCTATCAGTTTTGGCTGTTCTGGTTTATTCCTAAGTTCAGCTACAAACTTTCAGGCATATGGCTTATATCTCCCTGGACCTAATCTCTTTGAGGCTCTTGGGAATTTCTCTCCTTGCAGCTGAGCTATTGGTGACCCTTGAGTCCTGTATTAGTCAGCCAAAGGGGTGCTAATGTGAAATACCAAAAATGGGTTGGTCTTTACAAAAGGTATTTGTTTGAGGTAGAAGTCTACAGATACCAGGCCATAAAGCGTTAAGTTTCTTCTCACCAAAGTCCATTGCCACGTGTTAGAGCCAGACAGCTGCCAGTGTTTGCCAGGCTTTAGGCTTCTTGGGTTCCTCTCTTCCTGGGGCTTTGTTTCTCTCTGGGCTTAGCTCCTGTTTCCTCCACAAGGTCAGCTGTAGATGATCAGGTGAATGGCTCACTTCTCTTCTTCTGGGGCCTTCTTTCCAACATCAAAACTGCTTCTCAAAAAACTGCCTCAACTCTGTTCTTGCCATGTCTTTTATATTTGATTCCCCACCCACCAAGAGGTGGGGCTCAATGCCCTACTGACATGGCCCAGTCAACATCCCAATCATAACTCAATCATGCCCATATTAACAGATCAGTTTACAAGCATGATCCAATTATATTTTTGGAATTCATAATTACATCGAACTGCCCAACTGTAACAAGTCCTTTCTCTCACATTGCAAGATCAAATATGGTGACTTGTTTATCTTAGTCTGTCTCTCTCTTGTCTCCATTTTTATCAGACCCAGTCAGAGGGTGGAGACTCACTGACATTGACCAATCAAAAGAGACTCACACCTACAAGAATGGATTAGTTCTCTTTTTAGGATTCATAAAACTAACTTCAAACTATCACATCTGGCCTCAATTATAATGTTAATGACTATTTTTGTATTTATTTGATTTTTTTTTTCATTGTATCGTACTGAGTGATTTCTCTTTTCTGTTCAGATATATTTTTCATCAATTTTTCCTTTGGTTACCATGAAGTTAAAATTTAACATCCTATATATATAACAATCATATTTGATTTTATTATATATTAACTTCAATGGCATACACATATACTTTTCCTGTACCCCTTTGTCCCTTCCCATTTATTTTGTACTTTTTTTCAATTATATCTTTGTACATTGTATACCCAAAACCATAGATTTGTCATTCCTATTTTTTCATTTTCATTTTAGCACCTTTAGTAAGTAAGAAGTAGAGATACATACCAAACATTATACTAAAATAAGACTGGCATTTATAATTAACCAAATGTTTATCTTTACTTTAGGTCTTGATTTCTGTATGCAGCTTTGAAACATTGTCCAGGGTCCTTTTCTTTCAGTCTTAAGAACTCCCTATGTCATTGCTTATAGTGTAGCTCTAGTGAAGATGAACTCCCTTAGCTTTTGTGTCTCTGGGCATGTCTTAATCTCTCCCTTATTTTTGAAAGACAGTCTCATCCTAAATAAAATTCATTGTTGGCAATAGTTTTCTTTCAACATTTTAAACATTTCAACCTTCTTGGCACCTTGGTTTCTATAAAAAAAATTGGCACTTAATCTTTTTTGGGACTCTTTTGTATATGAAATGTTGCTTTTCTCTTGCAGCTTTCAGAACTCTTTCCTTGTTCTTTGTCAATATATGATGGGGATTATTTATCTTCATGGTTATCCTGTAATGAATTTTTAAATATATTTTTATTAAAGAAGTTGTGAACTTACAAAACAATCATGCACATATGTAGAAATCCCATACAACAACCCTTCACCAACAAACCACAGCAATGTGGAACATTTGTTACAGATTGTTGGATAATATCATCAGACTATGACCACTAACTATGGTCCATAGTATACATTTGGCATATTTTTTTCATATCCCCTTTTATTAACATAGTACATCTTTGGGATTCATGTAAGAATATTACAGTATTGCTGTTAACTATAGATCATAGGTATATTTTAAAATGTTAGCTCTTAGATTTATTCCCTGAGATATTTGTTTCATGATTTTGTAACCAGCTGGTGATAAGACAGAGATATTCTTGCACTTCAACTTGCCTGCCAGGAATTCCAGTTTGCCTAAGTCAAATTCACTCTGCAGAGTTTTCACTGTATTTCTGGGCCTCCATCTTGTCCTGGGCTTTGCTTATCAGTTGTTTTGGATTTCCCCTGTTTAAAGGATTTCAGTTGCCATTTGTTTTTCAGGAAACAGTTCTCCCTCTCTTGGGTGTTTGAAGCCTGTAAGTTTTTGCCTCAGGCTCTGCCTCTACAGTTACTTACACTTCTTTCCTGGTCTCAAGCTGATTTTGCCTGGAGGGCAAATTCTGGGAATAACAGCACACAGGAGAGCATTTCCCAAGACAGGCCTTCCCAGATGAAAAAGGGCTTGGAAGCTACAAAAGGGGCTCAGAACAATTCCAAAGTGCCCTGCGGTGGGGATCATATGAGTACCAACAACTCTTTTGTGGCTCCCCAATATCTGAACTCTTGGCCTTGCCAACAAATGCAGCCTTCAACAAACTTCTCCCTCACCTCTGAGGAAGCATAACATCTTGAATCTCTGCTGCAGTTTTCATCTGTGGTGTTGAACTTCCCTAAGAACTAGTCTCAAAGTGATCTGAATTCATTAATCAGAAGCTATTATAAGTGATCTGCCATGCACAGCCCTATTCTTGGAGAAGAAGCTTTCCATATCCCTTTCTCTCATTAGCAAGCTAACCCAGGATTGTACTTCATGGAGGCCTACCATGAGAGTGGGAGATGGGCACTTCTAGCCACCTCAAGTAGAGAGTAATTTGTTGTTCTTTACCATAATTTATCAGCCTTTTCCTCCTGCTCCTCCCTGGATACTGTGCATTGTTCCTTTGTCCTTTAAGTTTTTGCATGGTGTGTTTTGTTTTCATTCATCTCCACTATTTTATAAATTTTTGTTATTTCTGCTTTAATAGATTGTTTAAGGGTGTGTTGTTTAATCAGAGCTCATCTTTGCATTTTCCAACTTTCCTTCTGTTATTCATTTCTAGTTTTATCCCATTCTTGTCAGAAAAGATGCTATGATTCTCCAATATTTTTTTTTTAAATTTATTGAGACTTATTTTGTTTCTCAACTTATGGCTTATCATGGAAAATATTTCATGTGCTCTTGAGAAGAATGTGTCTTCTCATGCTTTGGTATGCAGTGTTTTACAAAAAAATTTAAAAGGCAAAAATAAAAAAAAATTTGGTGATAATAAAAAATAATGAAAAAATATTTTAAAAGTGTTTTTTTTTGACATTTTGCCATTCATCACTGTAAGATCAGTTATCTTGTATGTGCAGTGATAGTTGTTTTATATTGCTGTTCTAGTACTCCATTTCCTTATTAAGCTCTCATTCAACTCATTACTGAAATTGGGATATTAAAGTCTCCAATTATTGCAGTTTTGTTCCTTTCTTCAAAAAATTTTGTACATTTTGCTTCATATATTCCTTGTCTATTGATAGAAGTTATATATTTATAATTGTTATATTTTATTAATTAATTGATACTTTTATCAATATGTAATGGCCTTACTTGTTTCTAGCAACAATTTTCCACTTAAAAACTATTTTGTCTGTTATTAGTATAACCACCCCAATTCTTTTTGGGTCACTATTTGAATAGAATATATATCTCTGTCTTTTCACTTTCAAACTATTTGTGACTTTGGATAAAGTGAGTCTTTTGTACATAACATATAGTTGTATAAGACTTTTTATGTACTCTTCCAATCTTTAACTTTTGTTTAATTGGATCATTTCTTCTATTTAAATTTAGAGTAATTATTAATAAAGAAAGAATTATTTCTGCCATTTTGCTATTTGTTATACATACATCTTAGATCATTTTTCCCTCTCTTTCTCCATAACTGCCCTCTTTTCAGATTCATTGATTTATTTTGTGGCATAATATTTTGATTACCCACTAATATCCTTTTCTGTATCTATTTTATTTCCTCTCCTAGTGGTTTCCCCAGTGATTACAATTAACATCTTTAACTTATAAAAATTCAGTTTGAATTAGTAAACCTCAGGGTCAATTGCATATAGGAATTCTGCTCCTATATAGCCTCTTCACCTCCACTGTATGTTAATATTATCACAACTTACTTCTTTATACATGTCATCTCACTACTGTAGATTTATAAATGTTATTTTCTGCATTTGTCTTTTAATTATATATAATAAAGAAGAGTTTCATGTCAAAAATACATTAATCCTAGCTTTTATATTTACCTATGCAGTAATCTTTGCTATGATGTCTTGTTTGTTTGTATGGGTTGGTGTTACTCTACTGTGTCCTTTCATTTCCACCCTAAGTTCACCCTTTACCATTTCTTTAGGGCATGTCTAATAGAATCTCTCAGCTTTTCTTTTTCTGGGAATGACTTATTTTCTACATCATTTTTTTCAAATATAGGATTCTTGTTTGATACCATTTTTCCTTTCTTTCAGTATTTTAAATATGTCATGCCACAGTCCTCTGGTTACCATTTTTTTCTGATAAAAAGTCTGTCTTTATGTTATTAAGGATACCATGTATGTACTAAATCACTTTTTTTGCTGCTTTCATGGTTTTCTGTCACTGACTTTGCACAGTTTAATTTTAAGGTGTAATGATTCAGATTCTGTCTTAATACTACTTTGAATTTCTTAAACATCTAGGATGTTTAGATCCATGTATTTCATGATATTTGGGAAGTTTTCAACCATTTCTTTTCAAATATTAATTCTGTCCTTTTCCCTCTCTCTTGTGCACTTGACATTCACATTATGAATATGTGGGTATCCACTATGGTGTTCCACATAATTCTTAACGTCTGTTAATTTTTCTTCATTCTTTTCTATTGCTTTTGCTTCTCAGACTGGCTAATTCCATTTTAACTAGCTTCCAGTTTGCTGGAGGTCTAGTATATACAATGTTTAGGATTTCTTAGTAGCAATTTCTGATAATTTCTTCTTTCCTGTAAATGAATACTTTCTTTTGTTTTGCTTGTTTCATACTTCTTAAACTGAACATTTTGAGTATTATAATGTGATAACTCAATAAATGAGATTCTTCAAACTTTTCAGGAATTTTAGCTGCCTCTTGCTATGGGTTGTAGATACCTTTATGTTTATTGATTTTTAAAGTACTTTTTAAAATAAACTTCATTTCAAATTTTTAAAAAAATTAAATAACAGAGAAAAGGTGGTTTAAGAAGTTACAGAAGCATCAGTCAAAAAAATTCTGTCCAGGCATTTTTATCTCACATAAACCTACAAACAATCTCAGGTGTTCCTCAAGTGTTCAGAGAGATACACATGAGCACAGATTGGCTAAATGATATGTTCAAGGTCTCCTTGTTAATGAAGAAAATGATGAAGAAAGAAATGCTGATGAGGATGATCAATGATGGCATTGGAGTAGCTTAGGCAGGGTGCAGATCTCTTGAATTATAGGTTAGAAGGCATAGAAGTCATCTGAGGGAGCCACTTTGGGGACACTTGCAGACCAGGAATATGCCTCAAACATCTTCTGTGAGCTACTGGAATGGAGAGACAGAGAGGTCAAAGGGAAAATCATGACTTGATACCCCTGAAGCTAGGAATCCCCCACTACTGAGGTGAACTTCCTTGGTAAAATCTGTTGCTGAGCAGCCAATGAAGAAAGGAAAGAACAGATTCTTCCCTAGAAAGAGGGATGGTATGACAGAGGGCTGAATGTGGTTTCTCTTTTGTGACTGTAACCACCACAACTAACTAGTTCAGAAGAGCCAATGGAAATTGAAGGGTTCATCAATATGGAAAGGTTTACCAAGGAGCACCATTTGCTGGCCAGCTGGGAAAATGAAGGAAAAGAAGATGGTCTCTCCTGATTCGTCCCAGGCACAGTAAACCTGTTTGAGTCCCATTAGTGGCTCTCAGCCTTAGTTTTGACTAATGAAACAGGGGAACATTAAAGTTTTAGAAAAAAATTAAACTAAAAATCACAGAAGAGCTATGAAATAAGACCTGTAATCAAGATCAACAGAGCAAATCCTCAATTTAAACAGATGCCTAAGCATCAACAAAAGATAACAATCCATACTAAAAAAAAAAGGGAGATACAGCCCAATCAAAGGAAACAACCAAGAATCTAGTTGAGACTAGGGATTAAAAAAAAAAACTATTAAATCATATCCACACAAACCTCATTAATAAATTTAAAGTGACAGGGAAAATATGACTGAAGAGATAAAGGATATAAAATGACACTCTGTGAGCAGAAAGAAACATTTGAAAACGTGCAAAAAAAGTAACAGAGCTTATGGGAATGAACCCAGGTCTCTCTGTGTTTGGCAAACTGAAGTATTCACTATTATACACTTATGCCTAGTGTACATTACAGCAGGCTAAGGATCCACAAACATATCTTTATGATTATTGCTGCTTTTAATGACATTCATTGAAAATTTTGTTGTCATTAAAATATCTTTGACTTTCTTAAATGGCAATAGATATGTAATTTCATCCTGTTTACTTTGTTCTATAATCCAGGCAAATTTAAATGCAAGATTTTTGTTGTTCAAGACACATTTTTTGCCATTTCGACCGTATTTATATTCAGTTTTCCTTCTCCAGAGACTCTCATTTCCCACTATCTACAAAAGTTAAAGTGATACTATATTTCATTAACCTCCTAAATTGCCAGTCTCTCCATGATGTTCTTTCATCCCAATATTATCCCCCATGAAAATTTTTTCTGGCTTCCTGTTTTAGAAAATAAGTTGTGGTTTTTTTCCTTTATAATAAGTTTTACTTTTTAAAAGAGGTTTTAAATTACAGAAAAGTTATATCCAAGTGTATTAGTTAGCCAAAGGGGTGATGCAATTTACCAGAAATCTGTTGGTTTTTAGAAAAGGGTATTTATTTGGGGTAGAAGCTTACAGTTACCAGGCCATAAACCATAAATTACTTCCCTCACCAAAGTTTGTTGCCACGTGTTGGAGCAAGATGGCTGCCAACATAAGCTTGCTTCTCTCTAAAAGGCCAGCTGTAGTCTATCAGGCAAATGGCTCATGTCTTCCCGGGACCTTCTCTCCTTTCTCATGACCAACTTTCTCTGTGTGCCCACTTCCCCTGGCTCCAGGATTAAAACTCAGCATCAGAACTCCAACATCAAAACTCCAATGAATTCCTCTGCTCTGCCATGTAGTTTTTTCTCTGAGTCCCTGACCACCGGTGGCACAATCAAAGCTCTAATCATAATTTAATCACACTCAGAGGAACAGACCAGTTTACAAGCATAATCCAATACTTATTTTTGGAATTCATAAACCATATCAAACTGCTACACCAAGTATAAGGAATTCTCATATAATCTAATTCCTCCTTCTCCCATCTCTTCCCTTATTAATAAAATCTTACATTAATGTGCTACCTTTTTTTACAATTAATGAATAAATATTGAAGCATTGTTACTAACCAAGGTCAATAGTTTACCTTGCAGTTTATCCTTATTTTTAATGTCTTAAAAATGCTCAGTGTTCCAACTACTATTCCCTCCCACTCACTTCAGAGCCTCTGATAACCACTATCTTTATATCAATGTTACATGTTATTCTGTTATTACAATAATGATGTTTATTTTGTCCATGGTTACATCCCCCTCTTGTGTTTGTTCATTCTTCAATCTTAAGGATTTCGGGATGGTGATGCCAAAGATGTTTCAGATTGAGAGAGGACTTAGATCTTATGGGTAAGTTGGAAAGAAATGTTTTGCTTGCAGAGGTAGATACTCTCTGTTTCTTGGGATAAGGGTTGTTCATCATCATCATTTTGTTAGTTGTCCTGGGTGAGCCAAATGAACTGAATAGTAGGTAAGATTCAAGGCTCAACAAGCATATGAACAGATTAAAGATTTAAGTCTCTAGCTGGGACATATATTTAATGGTTATAATGTTAAATATAGGTTCAAATAAAATGGGTAAAATAATAATGTGTAGGGAAATTATAAATGATTCTACCTCCATTATTATTCTCTTATACACTTATTATTATCTGTTCTTTTATATAAATGTTGATTTTTAAGCATCTTTGTATGGATAGTCAGTTGTGGCACTGATAAATGACTCGAGAGATGTATGAAAGAACACTGTATTAGTATTCACAGCTCCTAGGAGAGAGAGGAGAGGCATGACTCACCAGGTCCCCAGAGAACATATCAGAAGCACAAGGCTCAACCAAACTGGTGAGCTGCAGAGCAAAAGATATGGTAGACCTGGGGATTATGCTTTTACAATAGTCAATGGGTGGAGCATTAGCAGTTAGTCAAACAAGAGTGGGGAATAGGGAGCTTGTATTTGACTTTTTCAGGGGTGAATCCAGGTAAGAAATAGGGAGAAGGAGATTCTGCTTAGTTTAAGCACATGTCAAGGGTAGTTTTGATGGATTTAACAATAAATTCTGACATGCTGAGAAATCATGACAGTGAAAATAGTAACCATTTTATTTTAATTCACTACAGATGTTAATCAATGATTTAAATCACATACTATAACATGACATAGCTATCAAATATACATGACCATACACATTCCAAAAGTTAATTTTAAATTTGTCTGCACTTGTATTTGAGAGTGCATATAATTTCACAAAAAGAAAGTGCTGCTTCCATAATTAGAAAATACAAAAAAAAAAAAAGATAAAATCAAATATAAGAAAAACACCTTAGATATAGTAAAACCTAAAATGTAGATCTCATAGGTTTATGAATTTAAGTATCTCTGTTCACCTTTCTTTAGGGTATTCTCACAGA
>JAQZBX010092992.1:0-12200 GCA_029593785.1 Cabassous unicinctus
TCCATATTAATTAATGAGAGCAATATGTTAAACTAGCTCACAATGAGGTGCAGATTTTCACTTTCTCATTGAGATCTGCTATTACTTTATAACTTAAGAGGCTTTATTATTTGGTGCATATAAATATTAAATCATTACATCTTCTTCTTGGATTGGATCTTTGAATAAAATGAAATGACCTACTTTGTTTATAAAAGCTCTTTGCTTTAAATCATTTTTTGCTTATTAGCACATCTATGGAATCTCTTTCTCCATCCTTTTACTGTCAGCCTCACTAAATCCTTACATGTTAGGTGCGTCTCTTGTATTATATAGCTGGTTTTCTTTGTTTTAGTTTTCAAAAATAAGGTCTGATGATCTTTTCTGTGACCTAGAAAGTTAATCTATTCATATTTAAGATAGCCACTTGTGTATTTGAGTTTAATTTTATCATCTTATTTTGTTTCCTATTTGCCTTGCTTAGTCTCTGTTCCTCGTTTTTAGTGTCTTTTTCTCATTTTTACTGGATTGATTATTTTTAGTCCTGTAATTTTTCTTTTCTATTAGTTGGGAAATTTAATCATTTGTTCCTATTCTTTTAGTAGTTTCCATGAAATTAAATCATTTTTTAAATGTATGAAACCCTAAAATTAATAAAAAACTATTACTCTTTTACATAATACAATTGGGAGGGATAACTGTTTATTACAAAGAACATATTTTTTTACTTGGAAAAAAATGATCTTTTTAAATCAACAGTTACCCCCTCTCACAATTAGTTTCTTTTGCTGTCAAATATTTCAAATATATATATATATTTGAGGATTGAACTAAGGACCACATACATGGGAAGCAAGTACTCAACCACTTGAGTTACATCTGCTCTTTCAATTCTACAAATATTTTTAATTCCAACCAATCTTAAATGCTATTGGTGATATTCTAAATTGGTTCACCCAAATTTGAAAGGATTTTAGTCTCACCTAGTAAAGGTAAGCATTCATATTATCTAATTCATAATTCCATTCTGAAGACTCTATCCTAGGGAAACCAGGAGATATTTACAAGAATGCTTATAGTAGCATTATTTATTATAGATAATCGCCAGAAAAAATGTAATTTCTATCAGAATTACAGTAGTTATGTGTGTGCTCCTGTCATATCAACTACAAATGGGATGAGTCAAAAGTCTTTCATTCCAGGGAAGTGTATGTGGCTCAAGCGATTGGGCTCCCATCTACCATATAGGAGGTCCAGGGTCCGATTCCTAAGACGTCCTGGTGAAGGCAAGCTGACTCATGCAGCAAGCTGGTGCAACAAAGAAAAAAAGAGGCAAAGAGGAGAGTCAATGAGAGACTCAACAAACCAGGGATCTGAGGTGGCTCAAGCTATTGAGTGCCTCTCTCGCACAGGTGAGATCCCGGAATCAGTTTCCTGTGCCTCCTAAAGAGAAGACCAGAAGAGAAGACAAGCAGATACAGAGAGTACACAGAGTGCAGACAGCAAGAGCAAAACTACAAGGGGTCGGGGGAATAAATAAATAAAATAAATCTTTTTAAAAAAAGGAAAATGTTGTGATGGTTACAATACACAAATCGTTGAGTTTATCTACCTATACATTTATCTAAATCTATATCTAAAACTATCTCTATATCTCAATCATCTATATCAATTACCTATCTGTATCTATATATCTGCAGGCTGTATTAACCAAAGTGGGATTACTGTGTCCAAGGGTACAGAATTGCACTTTTTTTTCGTGACTGTTCTTCATATTTGATGAATTTTTAAAATTGCTTTTGCCTAAAAGATCATCAACAAAATAATTGCAAATGAATCCAAAAGCACATTTTAAAAATGAAACACCATGGTTTCTGTCGGGATTGCGATGCTTCTCTCAGTCTCATAATTCTTCTCTCATAATTCCAAAAATAGATATTGGATTATGGTTGTGAATTGGTCTGTTCTGCTGGGCATTTTAGATTGTATTGGATTCAGAACTTTTACTTTTACTTTACTAAATAATGATTAAGACTTAATTGGGACACATCAGTAGTATGTTGAGTGCCTGCTACCTTGCTGGTTGGGACTCACAGAGTAAACAACACTGCACAGGTGTTAGTGGGAGTTTTTCATGCTGGAGCCCCATGAAGTAAACACACAGGAGAAGAATACAGAGGAATAGAGACAGTTCCATAGACACAGCAGAGGCCCCAGGAAGAGAGAGCCTCATAGTGTGAAGCTGACCTTGTGGAAGAACAGAGCAGTTGAGCCTGAAGAGGCATGAACCCTGGGAGAGAGATGAGACTTATCCCAGCTTACAGCTGGTATTGGAAGAAGCTGGGACCATGGAACCTTAGGAGGAAGTGGGAGGCTGAACCTTTGCAAAGACAGGCAGCCATCTTGCTCCAACACATAGCAACAGAATTTGGTGAGGGAAGTAATTTACATTTTATGGCCTTGTGACTGTAAGTTTCTACCCCAAGTAAATACCCTTTATAACCCAACAGAGTTGTGGTACTTTGCATCAACATCCCTCTGGCTAACTAATACAGAGATGATGAGGGACAATGACCATCTCAAGGAACAGAGAGCGTCTGAAACTGCAAGCAAGATAGTCCCATCCATCTGCCCCATAGGATCTAAGACTGCTCTCAAAGAGAGGTGAAGTGGGCATCACCATCCCAGAATCCTCAGGATTGGGGAACGAACGATGGACTAGAGTAGACTTACTGTTATTCAACTATAGATTTATTGTCATTTTAAGAATGGAAAGAACTTTTATCATTTGAGTGGTGGCAGTGGACACTGAAGGTTCTGAGGGGAGGGAGGGGAAAAACAAGTGTAATTTCGGGGCACTTTTGGGACTTGGGAATTGTATTGACTGATATTGCAATGACAGATACAGGCCATTATATGTCTTGTAATAACTTACAAAAATGTGCGGGAGAGAGTGTAAACTAAAATGTAAACTACAATCCATGCTAGGTGTAAATGCTCCAAAATGTGCTCATCTACTGTAACAAATGTACCAGACTAACGAAAGATGTTGTTAATGTGGGAAAATGTGGTAGTGCTAGGGAGCGGGGCATATGAGAATCCCCTATATTTTTTATGTAACATATATGTAATCTAAGTATCTTTTTAAAAAAAGTTTATTAAAAAAAAAGCGACAACCAAAAAACTCTTAGAAGAAAATATAGGAAAACATTTCACGATCTTTTATGCTGTAATTTCTTAAACCTTATACCCAAAGCAAAAGCAACAAAAGAAAAAAACAGATTAATGGGACCTCATCGAAATTAAACACTTTTGCACCCAATGGACTTTGTCAAAAGGGTGTGAAGGCAGCTGACTCGATGGGAGAAAATTTTGGAAATCACATATCCAATAAGGGTTTAATATCCATGATATATAAAGAGATATTACAACTCAACAATAAAAAGACAAATGACCCAATCAAAAAATGGCCAAAAAGACTTGAATAGACAATTGTCTAAAGAAGAAATGCAAATGGTGAAAAAACACATTAAAAAAGTTTAATGTCACTAGCAATGAGGGAAATACAAATCCAACCACAATGATATATCATTTCACACCTATTAGAATGGCCACTATCAAAAAGTCAGAAAACTATAAGTGTTGGAGAGGACGTGGAAAGGTAGGAACATTTATCCACTGTTGGTGGAAGGTAGAATTGTACAGCCACTATGGAGGACTGTTTGGCAGTTCCTAAGGAAGTTGAATATAGATTAGCCAAGGCACCCAGCAATACCATTGCTAGATATATACCCAGAAGAACTGAGAGCAGTGACATGAAGAGACATCTGCACACTGATGTTTATAGCAGCATTATTTACAGTTACCAAAAGATGGAAACAGCCTAGGTGTTCATCAACCGAAGAATGGATAAACAAATTGTGGTGTGTAACATGGTGGAATATTACGCATCTATAAGAAGAAATAAAGACGTGAAGCATACAACAACATGGATGAACCTGGAGGATACCTGGCTTGCTTGCTTCACTCAACTTAATGTATTTTACTCTATTATGAAATAAATATATTGTGCAAACTCATGGAGTTAAGGATTATTTCTATTTTCTACCAGAAAATAGGATAAGGATAAAGAATGGAAAGCAGAGGAATAATCTGTGCAAAATTGGTAAAAAATGTTCTTTGCAAATCTTTGAAATGAATGGAAATGGTGAAAGCACATCATAATGTTTGTAACTAGCAGAGCTATTATATGGGCATGACAATGGTTGAAAGGGAAAGTCTAAGGCCATATTTATTACTAGAAGGAAAGCAAAAAAATGTAACATATGTCTTTTAACAGTGAAACCTTATGTGAAATATGTTTGTGGGTAATATTGCAATAAGACTCCTTTTACAAAATATGAATACAAACAAACCAGAGAGATGGAAACAGAATAGCAGCTACGTATGGCCGGGGAAACAGAAAGATTGAGAGGTGATGAGTTGTTTTATTTGTCTTTTTTTTGGTTTCTTTATTATTATTATTATTATTATTATTATTGTCATTGGAATAATGAAAATGTTCTAATAGTGATTTAAGTGATGAATGAACAGCTGTGTGATTATACCAGATACTCTTGATTGTACACTTTGGATGGATTTATGCTTTATTAATATGTATCAGTAAAATTGATTTGTTTAAAAAGACTACTTGAAACCTGAGTGCTAGACAAAGAAGTTATAGTCCTTGCAACTTGCCATTGGTTCTGTGGCCATAGGTGATATACATCATCTCTCTTTACTACTCTAATGTCCCTCACACTTCTGTTGGTCCTTTGTTTGCCCTGTGCATAATGCAGGGCTCTATCCCCAAGAGATCTAAGCTCCTGGTTACTGTATCCTTGTTAGGCTGTGGATACAAAATAGTCCATTCATGGTTAACACTGAGGGACATGGAAACACCAAGACGCACCCTAGTGAATCCAGGTAGGTTTTATTTGACCTTTTGCTGTAATACCAACCCTCCTTTCACATGAATATTAGGGTCAATTAACTCTGCAACTATGGTATTTTCCTTCTTTGCTTCCTTGTCTACTGGCATCAAAATGCCCAAATAACTGTATGACACTCATAGCTTTAAGTTTAGTGGAACCCTTACTGTATTGCTTGGCAGAAGTAATCCAACATTGAAAACCGAAAATTTTAGTTCAGCAGAAACTAAAGGTGAAGGGATACAAAGCACCAATTTCCCAAGTGTATCCCTGGCAGTGATCAAATGGGCCAATTCTATGTCCACACCTTTTTTTTAGACCCTGTATCCTAGATGTTAGGAACACAGAACCATATACTGGCCATTAGTTCAAAGTGTGTTTTACGTCTTAAAAGACAGCACTGCAGCACTATGCTGTGACATCCTCAAGTCTAATGCCTTCATTTTAATTTATTTTATTTTGTTTTTTTCCTTTTTCCATTTTTTTACTTTTAATGCCTTCATTTTAAAGAGGATTGCACTGTTCTGTCATCTTGCGAACTTCTGCATGAGGAAATATATGTAAGAGCAGTGTACCTCATAATACAAGGCTCATTGAGCACTTCCTTACCAACAAGAGAGTCCCTTGCTTCATGGTGATGCCATGTTGAATATCATAATTGTAAATCACTCAATGAGCCCTTGCATAGGCTGTGGCACTCTGTGGGGAAGGCAAATTCCTACTCACCTGCCCACTGCCCAGCAATCCAATAAGTATGAATTATTGCTCCTTCCAAGAAGGAATAGTCCAATGTCATCAACTTGCCACTAAGACGCTGAGGGCTGGTACTGTATTGTGGGCTCAGAATTTGTCTCTACTACGGACAGTTCAGGTGTTCAGTGGTTGCAGTCACTAGATTAGTTTTGGAGAAAGTCCTGTTAATCTGAGGCATTGCTTTCATCTCTGCCACAATGGCTCACTCATGTATGAATGCATTGCCCAAGAAATGAGATGGCTGTGAACAAAGGCTGACACTCCTCCATTGGAATCATCCTGTCCATCTGGGTTTCAGTGCCTCCTCTGCAATGGATACTCTCTCTGTCTATTGTTGAGATGCAGTATTTTCACATTTGGTGCCTTTCTCTTAGAAGCATCTATATCTAGATTTCTCTTACTGGTCTTAAAATCTTGCTCCATTCAGGACCCTGAGACACCAGTGAAGTTATTCATCACTGTCCATGCATCACTGTATTTTTAAAATTTTTATTGAGATAATATAAATAATTATATATCATAAACTTCCCAATTTAATAATTTTAAGTGTACAATTGAGTGGCATTGATTATATTCATGATGTGCTAACATCACCACGCTCAGTTAGCAAAACCTTTTCATCACCCAAAACAGAAATTCTGTGTCTTTTAAGCAGTAACTCCCCATTCCCCCCGCTCCGCCCCCGCTCAATAAGATCCCTGGTAAGGTCTAATCTACTTTCTGTCTCTATGAATTTGATTATTCTGCATATTTCATATAAGTGTAATAATAACTATTGTCCTTTTGTGTCTGGATTGTTAAATTCAGCATAATGTTTCCAAGGTTCATCTATATGGTAGTATGTATCAGAACTTCATTCTTTTTTATGGATGAATGATATTTTACTGCATCTGTATACTGCATCTCTCTGTTGATGGAAAGTGGATTGTTCCTACTGTCTGCCTATTGTGAATAATGCTCTTATAAATACTGGTGTACAAATATCTGTTCGAGGGCCTGTTTTCAATTCTTTTGGGTATATACCTAGGTGTAGAATTGCTGGGTCATATGGTAATTCTATGTTTAACTTTCTGCTTAACTGCCAAACTGTTTTTCACAGAGACTTCACCATTTTATACTCTTACCAGCAATGCATGATGGTCCCTATTTTCCAAATCCTCACCAACAGTTGTTATTTTCCATTTTATAGATAATAACTATCCTTGTTGGTGTAAAGTGGAATCTCATCATGATTTTCATGATGATGTTGAGCATCTTTTCATGTGCTTATGGGTCATTTGTATATCCTTTTTAGGGAAATATCTATTCAAGTCCTTTGCCTTATAAAAAAAATTGGATTATATGTATTTTTGTTGTTGAATCACAGGAGTTCTTAATATATTCTGGATATTAAATCTTTATCAGATATGAGTTTGGAAACTTTCTCCCATTTGGTAGCTTGGCTTTCACTTTCTTGATAATGTCCTTGATGCACAAACATCTTTAAATTTGATGAAGTATAATTTAACTATTTTTTTCTTTTGGTGCCCATGCTTTTGGAGCCATATCTAAGAACCCATTGCCAAATTCAAGATCATGACAATTTTTCATTATGTTTTCTTCTAAGAGTTTCATGGTTTTAGATCTTATATTTTGGTCATTGGTACATTTTGAGTTAATTTTTATATATATGGTGTAAGGTAAGGGGGCATCTTTATTATATTGCATGTGGAAATCCATTTTCCCCAGCAAATGTTGAAAGTATTACTCTATACCAAATTAATTGGACCTGGCTCCCTTGACAAAAATCAATTTGCCATGGATGTGTGGCTACATTTTTGGACTCTAAAATCTATTCCGTTGGTCTGTAAGACTATCCTTATGCCAAAACCACACTATTTTGATTATTGTAACTTTGTAGTAAGTTCTGAATTTGGGAAGGGTGAGTCCTTTTTCAGCCTTTTTCAAGATTGTTTAAGCTATTGGCCCTTTGCTGTTCCATAGTAATGAAAGGATCAACTTTTCCACTTCTAGAAAAAAGGCTGCTGGAATTTCAATCTGGATTGCCTTGAATCTGTAGAATGCTTTTGGTTGTATAGACATCTTAACAATTTGAAGTCTTCCAATTCATGAAAAGGGATGTATTGTCATTCATGAAGTTCTGTAATCTATTTCAACAGTGTTTAGAAAGTTTCAAGACTTTCACCTTATTCCTAGATATCTTATTATTTTTTCAGATGCTGCTATGAATGGAATTGTTTCCTTGATTTACTTTTTGGATTATTTATTGCTGGTCTGTAGAAACACAGCTAATTTTTGCTTGTTGGTTTGTACTTCATCACTTTGAGGAATTCTTTTATTAGCTCTAGACGTTTTCTTGTGTATTTTGGGGGGGATTTTCTAGATCTAGGTTCATGTTGTTTGTGAATAGAGATAGCTTTACTTCCTTTCCAATTTGGATGCTTTTTATTTTTTTCTTACCTAATTGTTCTGGCTAGCAAAGGTGAAAGCAGAGATTTCCTTGTCTTGTTCTTTATATTTCATGGAAAGTTTTCTGAATGATTTGAACATGATATTATCTGTGAGTTTTCCATAAACATCCTTTATTATGTTTAGGAAGTTCCTTTCTGTTCCTAGTTTTCTGAGTATTTTTACCTTGAAACTTCTATCAAATGCCTTTTATGCACCAACTGTGATGAATACGTGGTTTTATTTCTTTGTTCTATTAATGCTGTATTATTTCTTTTTTCATACTTTATGTTTGGTGTATTTTCCCATATACCACCTTATTATTTTCACCATGTATTAGTGTCATAAATTTGTTATAATTCATGAAAGAACATTCTTATACTTGTACTATTGATCCCAGTTCATCAACCACAACAGGTTTCATTGTGTTATACAGTCCCATTTTTTATCTTCTAACTTTCAATCTAGTAACATTTCCGAAAACATTCCTGTTCAGCCACATTCACATATGTAATTCAATGCTGTTAATTACACTCACAGTAACGTTATACCATCACCACCATATACTTCCAAACCTTTACAATCATCCTAAATAGAAATTCTGGGCAAATTAAGTGCCAGTTCCTCATTCTTTACCACCAAGTTTTTCATTTTCAGGGCACCCATTTATCTATTTTTTATATCCTTGCTTGTGCTATGGGTATAAAGTCTAAGAAACCATTGCCTAACATAATGTCATGAAGATGCTTCCCGACATTTTCTTCTAGGAGTTTTGTAGTCCTGGCTCTTAAAATTAGGTCCATGATCCATTTGAGTTAATTTTTGTATATGGTTTGACTTAGGGATCCCTTTTCATTTTTTGTGTATGGATATCCAGTACTGCCAGCACCATTTGTTGAAGAGGTGATTCTTACCCACTTAAGTGGACTTGACAACCTTGTGAAGTTTAATCGGTAATAGATGTGTCTATTTATGAACGCTCAATTTGAATACATTGGTTGATATATTTATCCTGTGCCAGTACCATGGTCTTTTGACCACTGTACCTTTGTAATATGCATTAAAGTCAGGAATTGGGGGTTCTCCATTTTTTATCTTCTTTTACAGGATGTTTTTGGCTATTTGGGGCCCCTTACTCTTCCAAATAAATTTGAGAATTGGCTTTCCCATTCCTGAAAAGAAGGCTATTGTAATTTTGATTGGGATTGCATTGAATATGTAAATCATTTTGAGTAGAATTGGCATCTCAATGATATTCAGTCTTACAATCCATGAACACAGAATATCTATTTATTTTTAAGGTCTTGTAATATTTCTTTTAGCAATGTTTTGTAGTTTTCTATGTACAAGCTCTTTACTTTCTTGGTTAAATTTATTCCTAGATACTTGATTCTTTTACTTGCCATTGTAAATGGAATTTTGTCTTGATTTCTTCCTCAGCTTTCTCATTGCTAGTGTATAGAAACACTACTGACTTTTGTATGTTGATCTTATACCTCACAAATTTGCTGAGTATGTTTATGAGTTCTCATAACTTTCTTACAGATTTTTGAGGACTTTCTATATATAGGATCATGTCATCTGCAAATAGTGAAAGTTTTACTTCTTTCTTTCCAGTTTGATGCCTTTTATTTCTTTTTCTTGACTAATGATTTCATTTATGTTTTTTTCTTTTGTTGTTTGTGCTTTTGTTGTAAAGCTTCAGAATCTATTGCCTGTTAAAAGTTCTTGAAGATGCTCCTCTAGGATTTTTATAGTTTGATTCTTATATTTAGTTTTGTTTTGTTTTTTTATCTCTTTTGAGTTATTTTTTGTTTACATTTTGACTTAGGTAACCACCTTCACTCTTTTGCATAAGAGTATCCAGTTTTCCCATGCCATCTCCTCAATAGACTGTTCTTTCCCCTTTGAGCAGAACTGGCATCGTTGTCAAAATCAATTAGGTATAGATGTGAGGGATCATTTCTGAGGCCTGAATTATATTTCATTGTCCTTATGCTAGTACTTCACTTTTTTTATTACTGTAGCTTTGTACTAAATTTTAAAATCAGGGCATGTGAGTAATCCATGCACTGATGTGCTTGACTACTCAGGACCCCTTAACTTTCCACATTTTTTTGATGATTTTCTTTTACATTTCTGCAGAGAAGGCTCTTGGAGTCTTAATTGGTATTGTAGTTGAAACTGTAAAACATTTTGGTTGTTTGACATTCTATGTACCCCAGAAAAACATGTTCTTAAATCCAATCCATTCCTGTGTGTGTGAAACCATTGTCAGTAAGATCTTTTGTTGAAGCTACTTCAGTTAAGGTGTGACCCACCTCATTCAAGATGGAACTTAATCCTATTACTGCAGTCCTTTATAAATGGAATGAATAGAAGGGAGAGAGAGAGAGAGAGAGAGAGAGAGACAGAGACAGAGACAGAGAGACAGAGGCAGAGAGACAGAGAGAAGTGGGAGAAGGAAGAGGAGGGGGCAGAGAGAAAGCCACAGATGCAAGAAGCTGAAATCAACGAAACTTGAAATGGAAGGGAGAGACCAGCAGACACTGTCGTGTGTCTTGCCATGTGGCAGAGGAGCTAAGGATTGCTGGCAGCTAGTCTTTGGGAAGAAAGCATCAGCCTGATGATGCTTTGATGTGAACATTTCCTCAGCCTCAAAACCGTAAGTGAATAAATTCCCATTGTTTAAGATCAACCATTTCATGGTATCTGCTTTGTGTAGCCAAGGAAATGAAAACAACATTCCAATTTAGGAATATAGAATTTTCTGCTTATTTAAGTCTTTAATTTCTTTCAGAAATGTTTTGTAGTTTTCCATGTATGAGTTCATTACATCCTTCATTAAATTTATTCCTTGATATAGGGTTCTTTTAGGCACAGTGACAGTTTGAGATTATTCTGAAAATCCAAAAAGAGAAAGATTATGTTTGTAAACTAATCTATTCCTCCAGGTGTGATGGCCTTTGATTGTATGAATTTCAGTGAGGGGCCTCTGATTCAGTTTACTTGCCAAAATCAATTTAGGGCTTCTGATTGGGCTATATCAGTAAGGCGTAACTCAGATTTTGTCCCATCCCCTTGGTGTGCTGATATAAATGGACACTCACTCAAGAAGACACAGGAAGAGGGGAGAACTTTGTCATTTTGATCCTGTCATGTGACAGAAAGAAAGTCCTACAGTTAAAACCCCAGGGAGGGATGAGCCATTCACTTGGATAGTTTGCAGCTGACCTTGGGAAGAGAGCCAAGACCTTTATAGAAGGCCGGGAAAGACATGAGCCCTATGCCGAGAGAGAGGAAGCCCTGAGAGACAAGCCCTATGCCTGTCTACAGCTGAGAGAGGGGAAGCCCACAGGGGAAGGCTGAGCCCTCGCAGAGGTCAGTGACCATCTTGCTTCAGAACGTGGCAAATGACTTTGGTGTGAAAGCAACCATGAGTTGGACTCTTTAAGCCCTTGTGACTATATGCTTTTACCCCAAATAAATACCCATTATAAAAGCCAACAGATTTCTGATCCTTTGCATTGGCACCCTTTTGGCAGACTAATATAGGCACTACAGTAAATGCAATTTTTTTCTTGATTTTATTTGCCGATGATTTATTCCTAGAGTATATAAATACCACTGGTTTTTGCATATTGATCTCTCTTGTTGCATCATCTGCTATAGGAGCAGCCTTCTCCTGAGGGCTCCTGTTGGTTGACTGGTTGGTTATATATGAGCTGTCAAAATACAAAATTTAGCCTGACAGTAGCAATTATTTCGGGTAACACTGAGTTGAGTAAAATAAGTCTGTTTTTGGGGGAGTTTGCCTCAATTAACCCAAAGAAGGTTGTCATTTGTTTTATAGCAGAAGCCAGAGGTCAACAGCAGGAAGTGTTCAGGAAGGACAGAATGAGCAATTAGACCCCATATAGCTGAGAAGTTGAGAAACACGAGTGTGGAGAATCGACATTAGATTTCGGCAGCGTGGAGGGAGTTGACCTGCCAAGTGCTCTTTCAGTGGCTTGGAGCAGATGGAAGCCTGAAAGCAGGAGGCTGAGGAGG